>JAIFTH010000473.1:0-26113 GCA_019968535.1 Fragariocoptes setiger | reverse complement strand
CATGTGTTACTAGGCGCTTGAGCTAACGTTCTGTATAATTTTGACTGCGTGTGTACAAACGCACACACAGTTGTCACCGTGAGAGGCTCGTGAGGGGCCCGCACAGTAAAAGGCACTGCCAGACTGAACATTTGAGTTGCAAAAATAACATTGAGTTACGTCAGTCACGTTGTTTGTTTGTTTGGTCGCTCGCTCGCCGATCCGCTCTCGCGCTTGCCCTATCGCCTGCTCGTCCGTTTGTCCTTCAGTTCGTTCTTGCTAAACAGCTGCTCGACAGATGCTCGCTTGGTCAGCTGCCGATTGAGCCGACTGACCAATCGAGCATCTGTTAGTGCGAGAAAGATGATCGAATGATGGTTCGGCTTTGACACATCTGCTAAGCAACAATGGCTACGCCAACAAACGTGTGAAAGTCAGTCCATGAAAGTAACTTGCCTGAGTGTGTGCGTGCAAGAGCGTCTGTATCTCAATGAAAATAACTTAATCGGAATGCATTCGTCCAGTGATTCTTATTCTTCCTCGCTTTCGCTCTTACTCTCAGTTAGGCTGACTGTCTGGCTGGCCATCTAGCCAGATATCGGCTGGCTATTCTGTCAGATCCCATCGTTCTTGGGTCTGTTGATCGCTTCGATAGCCTTGCTATCAAAAGAGCGAATGATCGGTTGGCTATCAGTTGCGATTAGATCAGTGAGATTCGACTCACTGAGTGGCGAACCGAGCATTGTGGCCAATCGAGTGAGTTGATTCGTTTTGAGGTGCCTAGCACGCGTCATGTGGCGCATGAAACTCGCAACTAACTCGGGCTGCCCACCTTTCGCTGCGCTTTGGTTCGTGTGCAAAGCTAGAAAACCAAGCTAGCTGGCCATGTTTCGTTCGTTCGTTTTCGAGGCGAACGTACGAGGCGTTCGTCGATTGCCTCGGAACAACGTTACAATGCACGATATTGAGCTTGCATTTATAAATCTGTTCATGTGAGCTGCCTTTTTCGCACCATCAACGCTGCCAACGCTGCACGCGCTCTAGCACACGCAAGCTTTACATCCCCAAACTATGAGCTTACACTAATACTGTTGCTCGTTGTTACAATTGCTGCAACAACGAGCAATGAGATTGTCTGCATGAGCTCACAATATCTCACAAACTTCTCAAAATCTCGACTCTAGTATGAGCATCCATATTCTGTCGGTTGATTTTATTTTATTTCGTTATGACCATTGCATTGTTTATGAAATGTCCAGTTTAGCTTTATTAGATCAATGACAGTGAATGCCTCTTGGCTATTGTTTGTTTCTCACGCACACGCACACCGACCACTACTACTACTACTTTCTGGTGGCCCAAGATTGACTTCATTAAATAAACAAATTTACCGTGAATATTGTTACGCACGCTAGACTGAACAAATTTACGTTTCGTTCTGCTCGGTTCCTCTTTTTTTGTTTTTGTTGTGTCGTTGCTCTCTCGTTCAGAGTGCAGTCAGTCAAAGTCTACTGTGTCTTTGATATTTCAATGAAAATAAACGGAAAACCTATCGATCGCCTTACCAATACGTACTGTATTGATTTACTGTAGATGCGTTGTTTCACAACAAGCACAATCTTCAGCTCGATAATGACAGCTCTTGATCACACACTAGTACGTGGTGTTCAATATGTCATGTGCTTGATTGATTGTTCGTGTGGTACGTGACTCGAATAAAAGCAGTGTCCAATAGCAGACACAATTCGTCGGCGACTAAAAACGCAACGAACCTAAAGCTATGAGTTTAACGTGACCTGCAACACGTGAGCGCGAGTGCGAGAGTACATAAGAATGTTTCGCCACGACGAGTGAGGTACCACTTATAATCAATTGATGCTCTCAGTTAGACTGCTCTCGCTTGAACTCCCTATCGCTATTTTATGAGCCATCGAACGCGATTGTTTGATTGATAACTCTACTCGTCTGTTTTATTTTGCTTCATTTCGTTTTGTTCCGTTGCTTTTTCGTTTTGTTTGAAAGAATGAACATGTTGCATACCCCGAATCCATAATAATGAAAACAAAGTTCAACAATGAATTGAAGGTGTTGAGCATGGTTATTGTTGTCCTCGCAGCGGACCTCCAGATAAACAACAGCAGCCGATCATTTTCTTCACACAGTAAGTGATGATTGTCAGCCTTGATTCTTGGCAAACAGTTATTGTTGTTGTGATCAAAACTGCTTCATTCACGCTTCGAGCTATCTGTACAATTTGTACACTTCGAAATTGAACGACATTCCATTCTAAGCTGAGCTAGATGCTTTCTATTGATGTGACTCGGGTTGAATTGAACTCCAAAGTCCAATTCTTTGTCGAGTTCTGTGAATTGTTGTCTGATAGTCACCTGTAAATCGATCTATTTATTTACACAACATATCAGCAGAGACTGTGGCTTACCAAGGTGGCACCATTAAAGTTAGTTTACAGTTTATAGTCTCAGTAAACAACATGTAAGACAACCTTCGAAAGAGAGAATAAGAGAATGTTATTGCCATCGTTGATCAATGATCGATCTGAGTCAGTGACAAATTGTACGCTTCTCTGCAAATCCTAAATCCCAAACATCGTAGGTTGATCTAATGTTGTTGAGCTTCTCGATATAAGCTTACCATTCCATTTCAGACGGAAGCTTGAGACCAATAATTGTAGAGGGAGAAGAGATGGCTGGTGGCAATGACTATAATAGAGAGTAATTCTCGCTCAACCGATCGAGGCTCGATTAGTCGCGTCAAGAGTCGTCGATCGATATAGATGGCTCGATCGCCGCCAGGCACAGCACAGATACTTATACTTCCGTCTCGGTCCGAGATGAGTTGATTCGAAACAATGTTCGTCCACGTCAAGTTCGAATTCGAGCACTACATGACTACACCAAGAGGAAAGGCAATCTCACATAGCATCCTCTCGATCTAGAAAGTTCTCTAGTTCAGTTCAGTTTGGTTCGATTGAGTGACTAGAACACACTTAACTTTGGCCAATCAAACTAGGAAGAGAGTGAGAGTCTGGTAATTAGATTTGAGGTGCCACTCAGTTCGTTTTCTCCTACGAGAAGTGTTTCTTTTTCTGTAAAGAGGTCTTCTGGCTCGAGAAGAAGCAAGAGGCTCGTTCTGAACTAGAGCTCATTCAATTCTCCTGAGAGAAAAGAAGAATGAGAAGTCGTCACTCAACAAAAAGATAAGACAAAATAGAAGTGTGCTGTGAATAAGATTAACTCTCAACTGGCGTGACACAAAGAACATAGAGGACTTGGCATTTAACGATATTCCGTCTTCGAGAAGCTTGTTTCTCACAAACTTAAATAGAACCATTTTCATTAAATAGTGTTTTATTTCGTGCAATGTTTATATATATATCGATTTGGCTTCTAGCTAAATACCACAGTTAAAAATATAGCTGACTTATAAAATTTAACTGTTAATAGCTATTTTGCTCAGTCAGTATATGTTAACATGGTTAGTTAACAATGCTTGGTTAAATCAGAAATAAGTTGAGGAAAAGCAATTTAGATATTATCGATTGTTCTAGTGATGCTTTTAAAAGGCTGTACATAGCTTGTCTGTAAATCTTATATTATAATAACGGGACAACCTAAAAGCATCACAGGCTATTTTTGATAAAATAATTAGCTAAACAAATCACAAAACAACCTCGAGCGAGAGGTCGCACACATGCATGACGGGATGCACTCACGCAAAGAGAAACAGGTGCATACAGCTACAGCATAGCTAGCTGACACACTTTTGGTTTTGTCTTTGTGCACATTGCGCTGCATGGCGCTCAGTTATCGTCTGTTCATTATTGACTAAAGACTGTTGACTGTTAGCTGTTGACTGCTGTTTCTGTTATCTGTTGGCCATCGACACTTCATTAATTGTTTGCATTAGATTACATAGACAAACAGAGAGACAGACACACAGGCAGACAGACAGACAAGAGAGTGTGGGGGAGACTCTTCATTTCGTGCTCGATTGGCCTTACTCTTGAGCTCTCGAGCTTGCTCTAGACAACACTGAAGCTAGTGCATTGGAGTCCTACAAGCGTGCAGAGGCATTAGCATTTGCACGTGCTGTATTTGATAAAGTGGCGTGAGTGTGTGTGTGTGTGTGTGTGACACAATATAACGACCGGAACTTGAGGCCGAGTGTCTGAAACACGTACGATTCTCACTCGCGCACGTTACAACGTTAAAGTCTAGCGAAATCTAGATATACTAACTGTTATGCTATGCTTTGTCGTTCTATGCTTTGTTGTGCTGTGCTGTGAGTAACAGGCAGACAGACAGGCAGATAGAGTGACCACTCGAGTGTGTGTGCTTGTCAGTGTGATATCGCCCATCACCCATCAACTACTCGGCCTCTTGGCCTCGGGCATAATTTTCTTGTGCGTATGCGTGTGCATCTGCGTGTTTGTTAGAGCTTGAAGTGAAGTCTTGAGGCCGCTAACTCGTCTGTTTGTCGTGAACGTCGCCGTCGTCGTCGTCGTCCAAGTTAAGCATTCATTCAACGCGAGCCTCTGCATTTGATGTTAGCCAACGAGTAAGTTCTCTAGACTCAGTGATGGTCAGATCGTGGATAGTTCGCCATGACGTCCCCCGAAGGGCATCAGTCACGCGGACAGACGGGCAGCCCGACAAACAAATACACACATACACACGCACTGAAGCTTTCACGCAAATGGCTGTCTTGTGCAATGAGTGAGAACGTAGCTCTTCTTGTGCACTAATGGTGACCAATAGCGCTAATTACAAGCGCCATTGCACCGGGGCGTTAATGGTTCTGTGTGTGCTCACATGCACAATGTGCATTGCTGAACCATTAAAAACACACAGACACACACAGTGCCACTGCCCATATGCCAACAACATACGCTTGTACTTCATTTGAGCTTGTTACTTCAAGTTCGAGCACCAACTCCAGGGCTAGAAGGATCGCGAACAATCGCGCTATTACAAAGCAAGCGAGAAAGATAGTGAGAAGATTGGTCAATGCATTAACCCAGCAGCAGCAGCAACAACAGCAACAAAGCAAAGAAAATCCGAACAATCCAAAGCACGTGCATTTGTAATTCACAACAGGCGTTCAAAGCTACATCTACCATGGTGTGTACGTGTAAAATTCTATTGTGTGTAAACATCACACACATACACACAGCAGCCTGTGTCTTGATACTCAAAGCTTACGAATGTATTTGGTGCCTTTCTAGTTTCAGATGCTTGGGACGTTCACGACGCCTAGGCAAGCTCAGTTAATGCCGAGCACAGTGAATGGACAGTAAAATGTATTGCAGTCGGTGTGATTTGTCAGAAAGATTCATTTTCGGAATTTCGAACGGAACGGGACGGGGGATTGTTTTGACTGGCTACACTTAAACTTGCTCGCTCGCTCACTTACATTGGCTCTCGCTACACTGTATTGCATGCTAGCAAGTTCTCGCATGCTTGCACTTGTCAAGAGCAAAACGAGCAAACGAACGAACGAATGGACGCACACGCAAGCAAGTGAGCACAATAGCACGCTTGTCAAGGCCGTTCAATGCCACGGTAATTGTGCGTGCGTCGCCTCTCACTCTCGACGATGTAGGTGTAGCTTCAAGCCATTAGCACGCGAACGGCAGCTGGTCACTCGGCTCGGCTCAACTCAACTCGATAGAAACTGAATGGAAACCAACGACAATGAAAGAAGCGTTCAGAGCCAAG
This sequence comes from Fragariocoptes setiger, assembly GCA_019968535.1. Classification (NCBI taxonomy): domain Eukaryota; kingdom Metazoa; phylum Arthropoda; class Arachnida; order Trombidiformes; family Phytoptidae; genus Fragariocoptes; species Fragariocoptes setiger. Next base: position 20,396 of record JAIFTH010000473.1, on the reverse strand, counting down.
AAGAGCTCTATTTCTGACGCGATTTATTTCCGCCAATCTATTCACCTCATTGAAAGCTTACACTGCTGACTCGAGCAAAGCTGCAGCTGCTTTTGTTAGCTAGACAAGTTAAATTATTCCACGTAGCTAGATCTTTGTCAGTTCGTTCGTTCGTTCAAGTTTTCTGTCCGTTAGAGTTGCACTAATATTACGTTAGTGGACTAACGTGATTTTAACGTCGCAACTTTGACGCGGTAAATTCTGCGACAAGGTCCAAGAAGCTTATGTCATTTGCGTGTTGACGTGCAATTTCTTGTGTATGTATGTCAGCATTGTCTTTTATTGTTGCTATTGTCTCTGTTGACAAGTGACACTTGTGCGACATTCATTATGTAGCTGCTTCATTGTTGCTGTTGTTAGTGCAACAACGACAACAACGACAACAACAACAACAAGCGAGACTATCGTACACTGTGAGCTCATTACTTTGATCCTCTGATGTCTCTCGTAGATTGGCCAATGTTGAATTTATGTTCACGTCACCCTTCGTTCCTGAATGGACCACTTTTGCTCCGCGACATCTCACTCAACTATGGCAAGTCTCAATCAATCTCAATGACTGATCATGTTTCATTAAAATTTTCTATCACCCCCTCCTATTTAATTGTATTGAACCTTCTCGATTGCGCGCATTATGTATATATGTGAAAAGTGAGCCACAAACCAACGGTAGAAGAGTTGCATAGTAACAAATACATCATTCCGGGCCTCGGTGAAATCTACCTCGAGATTCTTGACACCTCCGGCACGTTCGAATTTCCCGCCATGCGTCGTTTGTCCATCAAAAAAGGAAATGCCTTTATATTGGTCTACTCGTGCACGGATCCGGCTTCGTGGGACGAAGTTCGCACATTGCGTGACTTAATTCTTGAAGAGAAACGTCCTCATACAGCTAGTTCCATTATCTCTTCTTCTTCCGCCGCTACTGCCAATGTTCGTTCAGAACAGCGCCCTCTATCGTCGAACGACAACACAATAACATCACTGTCGAACGAAACGCTAACACAACGTGGAAGCGGCAGCACGTCGCCTCAATCGAGTACGACTGCTGCCGGGGCCTCACCATCACATTCAATGTTACATCGCATGATGACATCGGCTTCAGTGCCACACACAACGCCAGCATCGCCCTCGTCATCGTCATTGACGTTGCGCAACGCACTGACTAATCGTCGTTTGAGTTTGCATCAGCCAATGCTTCGAAGTCACCTATCGAGAGCGTCACCGGTAGCCAGTGCAGCTAGCAGCAGCACCAATGGAACCACCCAAGGTTGGCCGACACGCGCCACGCCTATTGTGGTGGTAGCCAACAAGTGCGACGTGCCCGACGATCAGGTGCAAGTGCGTCGCGAACAAGTCGAACCGATCGTGGTCGACGAATGGGTGAGTCTCGATGTTCATTTTACTCCATCTACTCTGTTCAGCTTACTTTAATAATAACACTGTATTCGATCCTCTTCTTTTCGATGTCTTGCAGGGCGACGCATTCGTTGAGTGTTCAGCGCTGAAAGATGAGAATGTGGATGCCGTTTTCCAGGAATTATTACGCCAAGCTCGCGCTCCCGAACGTCTGAGTGACATTGTGATCAGTAATAGCCAAGAAAGAAGGCAATCGTTGCCTGCGAGTGAATTATCGAGTGGCGCGTTGCGTGGCCTGAGAGCACGCGCCGATCAAGCAGAACATCACAACACCAATAGCAATAATAACTGTGTCATCACATGAGCTATAATTCCTGTAAGCAAGTTACAATGAACATTGTTGAACCGTAATCGAATAAAAAACAATCGTTCAAACAGACGGAACAAAACAGATATAGATGAACTTAAACTACCACTCATTGTGAAATGATCTCTTGTTATCAGCTTGTTATCTAGCATAGTTGTGGTGTAAGTTTACCTTTGTGCGTGTGTCTCAAGTGGTGAGCCTCAAGGATCAATTGATTGTCGATTCCAATGCTCAGAGCGCATGATTATTGAACCATCGTGATACTGGAAGCCAACATGTGCACCACCAAGATGCTAGGCTTATGAATGTGACCGAAATAGATTGTCTCACTGATTTGAGATTCACAAATGACTTTCACTGCATAGGCAAACTTACAAAATTGAACTTTCAATATGAATGAAATAGCCAAAGTTCATTTACACCAAGTTCATCCCAAGTTTACTCCACTCTAAGTGTGTGATGTGAAGATTCAACGTGGAGATAGATGTGTGTGCGTGTGTGTTTAGTCTGTCATCATCTCGCTCAATTGTCATAAAAACTATCTCCTGGACAAATTCGATCGAACGAAGCTTGTATCTGCGGTTACTGCGAATGTGGGCATAGTTCAATAGTTTAACACTGCCAGGGGTGTTAACCGTCTTAGGAAAGAATGAAAAAGTGGCATTGTGTCGGAATCCAGAGTTGACTGCACTTGTCACTCAGTGAGAGAACGAACAGATTGTTTGTTGGTTTGTCAAGAGTGTTGTTGATACACCACGATATTTTCCTCTGAATATTCGAAGAAATTCAATTGTTAACAATGGTTTCGGATAGAATAGGATGAGTGTAAGTTTGTTTGGCGACGCATCATGATGTCACTTTTTTCGTGCGTTATATAAGACATTTGCGTGTGTTTGTGTGTGGAATAAAAACGAAGAGAGAAAGTGTCATTGAACGATCTCGTGTGTTCTATTGATCCAGGTGAAAGTATCCTGAAATAATATATCCAATTGTAAGGCATGATGTTCCTTTGTAATGATAGCACTATAAATAAAGCATGCATTTTTGACGGACGACTTAATAGTTCGTTGGATGTCCGACGATACACATCGGCGTCAACATTGTCCTAAACAAAATTCATCAATATTCAATATCAATATTGAAATTGTGCATGAAAATAATAAGAGGTTTATCGCATCAGTTAATGCCAGCAGATAAGAGAAAAACGAACGAAAAAAATAAGCAAAAAACAAAAGAAACATCATCGAACGTCGGTGAGAGCTCAAGTAGGTGTCCACTACGCACCGTTGTGCGCATCTCAAACTATCTCACAAGCCAAGCTACACAAATCTACACACTCTACACAATCGAGCGTGTGTATGCGCGCGCGCGCGCGCGCGCGCTCATTGCGTTCGCTTGCCCGTTCGTTTGTTCGCGCACTCGCTACTCAATGAGGTACCCGAAAGATAGGATTATCACTCAACTGATTGAAAATTATCTCTTTTTCATTCACTTATTCAAATGTCTTGCGACGCCTTGCCTGATTGACCCTTTAAAAAGTCTCCATTTCATAGCCGTTGAATCTAGACAATGCAATTAGTAGCACAATGACTACCAAACTGATGGCCACTCTCACGATTATCATGACTGTATTATTGACAATATTGGCAGCCATCAGCTGTCTGTTGGTCGCATCAGCTGCCGGCTCAGCGTCCGATCAACACTTGGGTTTCCTAAATGTCAGCAAAAACGTGGGACACAATTCAATGTTGTTACCTGAGTCACAGAATCATTACTCATATAATACTCAGATGCATTTGGCCGAACGTGTGGCTCAACTTACGTCATCCGATAGGCAGATGGTGTCCGAATCTAACTGGGCCGAGAATCAAACCATGATGACAAACAATGGTGGGCTCGAACAACGAACGATGATGGACCAACTGGACAACGAATCCAACACAACGACGACGACAACTACGTTCACTAACGGCCGGCGTGGACGACAGTATAATGCACCGCTCAACTCGATTTCCAATTCAGCTAGCTACTATGATTCTGGCAATTCTTTCACTAGCGCTTATCAGAGTTTATATGGAACCCCAAGCAGCGGTTCAGCCAGCTATCATTCGTCGTCCTCTCCTTTATCGTCGTCGTCGTCGTCTTTACGTGGCTCTAACGAGCATCTCGGTTATCCGTCCTACGCCACCTCGTACGGTGCACCGTCCTCGAGCTATGGTCAACCTTCAGTGTCCTCTTATAATAATCGACTATCAGCGCCATCGTCGGCATCATCGTACGCACCGGCTCCATCGACCAGTTACAGCGACAATCGTATAGCCAGCTCCAGTTTTGCTTGGCCCCTCATGTCGTCGGCACTATCATCATGGACAGGTGGCACATTCGGCTTGGCCGAGCTGGCCTGCTTAGTAGTGGCCATCGGTGTGGGTGCACTCGTGTTAGGTGGGCCTTTTTTCATTCTATATCTGGTACTCATGAACAGTTGGTCTACATCAGGTTCGGTGAGTCTGACTACACCAGGCGGCACTACATCGACCACGGTGAATGGGCGCAAAAAACGTAGTAGCAGCGAAATATCGGATGTCATATTCCGTCACTTGAGCCCTTACATAAATACTGACAAATTGTACACTAGTTTCACGCGTCTCGTTGATGCCATTAACAAATATGATACAACTGCTAATTCAGCGGCAACAAGTCACATGATGGACGCAAGCATTAACAGCAAGCCGTTATCACCAAAGTCCGCTGCAAGCCTATGAAATGAAATCAATGTTGAACGATGAGCTAATAAGTATTAGTCTCAAGCGTCATTTGTTGCGTCGTAGGCAATTGTTATAATAGAAATGCTGCCACACACTCGAACTTACAAACACTGTATTACACTACACTGTAGTTATGCAATATCATACAAGCACACATCAATTATTGGTTCTGAAGACTAGCCTTTCCTAGAACTGATCCTGAAACCTAAATCAAAATAAAATGAGTTTATGTAACGATAGACGACGTGATTGTGACGACGTCGTTGATAACGAGAGGACAGAGTTTATGTTGCAACATCGACGCCAATCTTGTTGGCTTTAGACACGCCTCTTAGCTTTCACTGTAGACACTTGTTGATGCCTATATAGATTGCGTACACACATCATAAAGTGATTGTCTGGAAAAGAACAATGTTTTATTTGATTTTGTTTGGTTCATTCGTGCCATGTGACTAAGTTAGTTACTTTTTTGAGTGCCATTATCAACGATGATGGCAAAATCGATATCCAATTGTTACCTAATTCTCTAATGCTCTAATAGTAAATCTGTATGTGTTAGTGTGTGTGTGTGTTTTGCAGAGTATTGTTGTCGTTGTAATTCATAGTGAGTAAGCTGATAATCTGTAATATAATATATATATATATATATTGGTAATAATCGATGATCGTTGCTTAAACAACAGTAGTGTGTATCACATCATTGTCTAGACACTTAAAGACACACAAGCGGGACGATATAATATAATAATAATATTAATAATAATTATAATCTTGAAAGAGATGTCTGTTGTTTGCTGTGTGATTATATGAGCTCACTATTTCCCGATTGTTCTTCTTCATCTTATTCTCTTTATCCTTCTCCATGGTCGCCTGACAACAATGAGTGTGAGTGTACTCACAACAGAGAGTCATCGTCTTTCCAAATCAAAGTTATTGATTGTTGCCTTGAGTTATTGTTGTAAGTTTGTGATTGTGTGTATTGTAATGAACGATGAAGTATGATGATATCGACTAGAACATGTATCCCTGAGAAAGCTCACTCACTGTATTGGCTGGAAATATTCCATTGTACAAATTATTTGCAATTAATAAACACTAACGAACGATTGAACAAACTGACACACATACAGACAGACAGACAAGCGAGCTAATGGACAATTTAACCCTCTAATTTGGCCATCCTGAATTGCTGGTTGCCGTTGTTGTTGCTTCGGCATTTTAAGCGCTGATAATTAGACATTTGGATGCTGGTTATTGTGTCTCAATCTCTTTCCCTCTCCCTCTCCAACTCTCACACACGCACGTAGAATACAACATACGATACGCGATACAATGATACCACAAACGACAATTGATGGTTTTTCGGTTGCTCGTCCGGCTGATCTATAATCGGCTGTCTATGATTGAGTCTATAGATAGTGCACACTTTGCTTGTACTGTACACACACTCACATGGACACATGATCATATATCCTAGACATACATACATAGATATCGATTAAGAACACACACATACACACATCAACGCACTTGATAGCTCAATAATAAGAGAATCATTACGTCGTTGTAAGTAATAATAATAACAACAATCAACAAACACCAAGTGCATACGCGTACACATTGTGATGATCGTCGCCGTCATCAAACATCATTGTTTTGTTATCATCAACTTATGGGGCCTTAGATGAGAAACTACGTAGCTGTAGCTGCATGTCTGTCTCGTGTATTAGCCTGCCTGCTTGCCGGTCTATCTGTCTGTTTGCTTGATCATTCTTCTTCTTCCCCTTCCTTCTGTCTTTAATTGCTTGTCAATGTTTGGATTGTCGTTGACTCAAGGATGTTGGTGATCGATTGTCGGTCTAGAATCGGGACAGAACAAGAAAAGGAGAGAACAAACGAACGAATGGGTGAACGACGAGCGCCTCTCTTGTGTTTCATTGTTTCTCATGCACAATCACACGATTCGACCACCATATCGGGCATTATCTTTTGATGAACTCGATTCTCTTGGTCCACGTACAACAGCGACAAGTGAGACATTTTTCTCGGCGAACAACATAAACTAATAACGTTGGAAAATTTGCTCAATATTGACGAATGATAGTATCGCGAGTTACTCAAATCACACTGACCATGACAGTAGTTAGCGTAATATCCAGGCGGATGAACGATCCATTTGTTCCAGCCAATCTCGGTGAAGTTCACATAGAACGTTTCTTTGCAACAAGTTTTTGTTGAGTCGTCTTTGTTGGCGCTACAATCGAGCGAACGTCTGGACCGTTTAACTGTCTCGTGCTGTGATGAATCAATAAAAAATGTCAATGTAAAATGTCAGTAAAAGATGTCAATTGTGTTGATCAATATATCATGTGAATAGTTTATTACAAAGTCTCAGGGGGTTAGGAAATGGGGACTTATTCTTTCGGCATAAACTTACGTGAAGAGTTTCCGAAGTCGACGAATCGATTGATCGATTAGACGACACTTTAGAGTTCATTAACGATTGTCGTTTGTTCACTATCAGTGGCAAATGGACAGATCAGGTTCACACGGTTAGCAAGAGTTGTTATCGTAGACTATTGATTGAATAGGTTAATAACCTTGTGAAAGACATCGATGAAACTTACATTGTTCGGCTAAAGCTCGGGTTGACTCCAAATAGGCAGTGTCCACCACGGGCTCCTCTTCAATTCCTAGATTGGATAGGATTTTGTATTTAAAATATTCGGTTCTGATCAAACGTAGCTCGTCTTCGCTTATATCAATTCTATTGCTAGTGCGTTTGTGAGTGTCGATTTTGGTATTAGTGTTGGTTGTTGTAGTCTGTTTGTCGTCTGTGGTTGCACTTGTGATTGTTGCTTCATTTCGATGATTATGTGACGATGTGTGTTGCTGATTGTTGCTGTCATTGTCATAAGTCGCTGTGATATTACCTTGTTGATGTTGGTGACCAGATGATGATGTAACAACCGCCAACGCTGCGCTATGACGTGGTATTAGAATAAATGTTAATGTGACGAACGTGGCCAACAATTGTATTGTCGTTCTAAAATGGGCCGCATCCATAGTCGCAATGGCACACAGAACTTGTTGATGCTGATTATTTCTAGTTTGTTTCATTGTGATTGATATTTCATTGATGATGTTTGATATAACAACAACAGCAATGATATTGAAAATAATTTTGATGCTGATTGGTGTACACACGCGCGCGCACACAAGTGCATACACACAATCTGTAGATAGATTTCACTGGGATTGATAGACAGCCAAACAATTAAGGCAAATATGCTCGGCCGACTGTAGACGAGATGTAGGAGCGGAGAACGAGAGAAAATTTAGTGGAGTTCGTGTGTTCGCGTGTCTGTCTGTCTTTGTCTGTGTGTGTATGCGTGTCTGAAAGAGTATCTGTGATTAATGATCTTGATGTGTCAAGGTCTGCTGAGGTGTGTTCAACAGGTTTCAAGCTCGAGAGTTGATGATTGTTCGCTAGTATGGCAGACTATTAAATTGTTATTTCCGTAGTTCATTCACGGGTCAGATATTAGTGTTGTTGAATGTAATAGTGACTAGAGTGCTTGTCATTATCAAGTGCTTGTTATTGATGGCGACTGTCGAGCGTTGTATTGGCGACGTAGACGGCGATTATAAGATGGTCGTTAGATGTATCGTGAGTTTTTGTTTTTAGTTTGATTCACGCCAGCTTTGTTCAGATTGATTGATCTCAATTTAAACCGAATCAATGTATGTATGAATGAATGAATGAATGGATGGCGCGCGTGTGTGTGTGTGTGTCTCTGTGAATATTTTGCTATAATGTGCTGTCGTCTGTCTTGTCGATACAAGAATGAATGTAAGTGTGTAAGTGTGTGTGTGTGTGTGTGTGTGTGTGTGTGTGTGTGTGAGAGAGAGAGAGAGAGAGAGATAGTCTTTAGTGATTGATTGATGTGTAAAGATAGAGTCGCGGAGACGTCGACGATAAAACTCACAACCAAAGATACTCAATTAGATTGACACACACCACACACACTCGCACTTGCACTCGCAAACCAAGGGAGAGTTTAGACTTGACAATAGTCGCACGCTGCTGACATAGCCAGTTGCCTAGCCGAGTCAAATAGTATCTGCGCTTGCGACTGTGTTGTTTCTGCTGCTTGGAACGCAGCTATTGTCCCATTGTCTCATTGTCAAGTGGCAGCGATAGGTGCGCAACGCGCTACCTCGCCGACGCGCGATTATCAGAAAATTTGCTCGTCATTGTTGGCGCTTATGACTCCACAACTCACTGTCGGGGCTCACTTTTAACTTGGATTTGAGCTCACAACTCCAGTCTGTGGTGACAAGCGAACTGGTGAGCCTTGTTGAGCTTCGACTTCACTTGTCAGCAAGTTCCTGTGGCTTTTTGTTGAGCATCGTTGTAGACACAACACACACAGTGAGCTTCAAGAGTGAAAGAAATAAATCTGTATGTGTCTGTCATGGCTTTCTGCTGCTGCTGGCGACGACGACAACGACAACGGCGGTGCACTTGTCTCGCCGGCAGCAACATTTACACAACGCGTTCACAAAAAAAGTATGTCTCGTCTTGAGCTAACTTTGTGGTGAGCGAAAAATATTGCCGCCACCGCCACTATCTCATTTACACACCCCGTCGTCACACGCTTACCATCACCATCAGTCATTGAGTGTGAGTGTACTCTTCGGGTGGGATGATATGACTCATAAATTACGTTCATATTGTTGTTGTTTGGTTGTTGTATAAGTGGGCTTCTCTATGAGCCCAACGAAATCTGGTTAGCTTGTCTAACAATAGTGAGAATGAGAAGAAGGCATTCCTATTGTTATCGTGTTGAAATATGTTGACGCATACCATTATCCGGCCCAATTAACCAATAGTTGTCGAGTGCCAACATTGCCAGAACATTAGTATTGCACGACGCGGTGCAGATTCTAAGAAATTTATTCGATACGTTCGAGATTTCTTTCGAGATTTGTCTCTCTTTGAGTGAACTGAACTCAACTGACTGCTCCCAGTCGTCGTTGCATTCGTCACAATGTACCAGTAGTAGTACTAGTAGCAACAGTCATGCTCGTTGCCAAGTAATCCGTCCGTTACAACTCGTTGTTACTACAAGCCAGAGAGCGAACGAAATCTAACCAAATTATTACCACTATTGTTATTAGCTAATAACAACGACAACAGGTCTTCCTCACCCGCTCACTTGCTCGTCGGCCTCGTGTGGCGTGTGAATGCGTGCCACAAAGTTACATGATATATGTTTCGTATATCGTCTGGTCTGGTCTGGTTCGGTTTGTGTCGAGTTCGAGTGAGTTTAGTGATTGTATGTAAGTGAGTTAGAGTTACATTCTAAGTTCTTGTTCGAGTTAATTGAGCCCGAAAGAACTTCATGCTGTACGATTAGCAGACAGCCACCGAATTACAAATGTAAGTCTATTAAATGACACAAACTGCAATCGGAATAATGAACTTTTTGCTTTTCTTTTATTTTTATTTTTCATCCCCAGACTTTTATTGTTGTTGTTGTTGTTATTGTTATTGCTATTCCAATTGTTGTTTACTATTATTATTGTCCCGTGCAGATTTTGGGTGCACAATAATTGATCATATAATAACCTTAGTTGATCTTCTAGACTCTAGAATAGAGAGTCAGTACAATTGATTGAAGAAAAATAGAGCTTTCGCAGTGAGTGTTGTTGTTGTTGTCGTCGTCGTCGTCGTCGTGTACACTCTCAGACTCACAGACAAGTCAAATATTGTGAGTGTGTGTATTTTGTCACCCAGACATTGCTTTGGGGGCGATTGACTGAATATTTTGCTCCCCCCCCCTTTCACGCTGGCTCAATTCTTTGACAGCAATGAATTGTCGATCGGCAATTGTTTTGTTGCCGATCGTTGTTATTGCCGGTGTTGATGTTGTCGTTTTGTGGACGTGTCAACATGACTTGATCGCAAAATTGTTATTATTTTTATATATAATAATGAATATATCAGACAGACAGACAGACAGTAGATCCATGAAAACGAAGACGACGGGACGTTTTCTCTCGTTATTAATCATCAGTTATCATCTGTCATTTGGTTAGGTCTCCTTCATTTCAGTCACTTTAGTTATGTAGACAGATAGTGAATGTTCAGCAATCAGTTTATGTTTTCAATCTAATTGGATGTTATCGTTGTTAATGTTAGTGTTTGTAAACGACAACCGCAAATTGTTTTTTCCTCGGTGGCTCAAAATCTGTCGCCAGTGCAGCCAATCAGTAGTTTTATCGATAATACTATGTGAACAAGTGAAAATACAAGTTTGATTTAAACTAATTGACTGAGCGAAACATTTAAACTAACGTTTGAACTGTTCAGTGATTGTCTAGAATGAATCGTTGATCGTCAATCAAAAATAAGTATTCGCACTTAACACCCAAGACACTCATTAGTAATTCCTTGTGCTTTTATTTCCAAAAAAACAAGAGCATTAGTTTCACTAGTACACCCAATGTGACTTGTTTTTGTCCTCAAAAAACACGTTAATTTCTTGCACCAGAATTTGTTCCGGATTCGAGTCATTGCTCTGATTGTCTCGAACTCGTAGAATCGACTTAAACAATAACAACAACAACAACATCGGCAATAATATAATAGTATAATCATAATAATAATAAAAGAACAATTCTCAGAATCGTAACTGAGACTGGCCGACCCTTCAAATCGGTCGGCAGCATCAATTGGATCAATCCTTGGATGTTGTTGCTGATGTCGTTGTCATTTGATCGTGCTTCTTAGGAATATAAACATTGTTGACACTTGTGAGTCAAGAATGTAAAGATTGTTGTCTTGTCACGCACACAATTGGCGATCAAACGAACAAGCGTGTGTGGGTTAGCGTGGGCTGCCACCACATTGCATAAGCTTTTTTATTTCATTGAGCAGCATGCACGCAGGCACGCACTCATTCGCTAACCCATACTTGACAATAATCAGCAGCATGTGCTTGCTTGTGTGTTGTCAACAAGTTCAGTTCACTCATCTCATGACAATAACACCAGCAACAACAATAATCACAACACTACCGATAATGCCACACTACCACTAGACAATACAAAACAACAATAACAAAAGTCGCTATTTGTCTTGTTTGCAGGAAGATGTGTTGTCGCTCTTGCTGTTATTGTTGACATTTAAAATAATGTGTTTGTTTCAACAGATAAACAGATTATGATGGACATATTTGACAGATTATCATCGATTGATTAGATTAGTTGAATGAATTCTCGGAGTTCTAATCAGAGCTCGAGAATAAACTTTACTCTTTTTATTTTTATTTTCATTTTTATTGACTTTTCGTGTAGCTCATATATGAGGAATCTACTTTGTTTTCTTGCCACCAGATGGCACTTGCTGGCCTCACTTGATCACTAGAAAGTACGGAAATGGGCTTTGGTTTGACGAGTGGGCGGCTCAAGCATTCAGTGCCCGTAGCTTTCATCATCGAGCCTTTATTGTGCAGTGTGTTGTGCTTGTTGTGGTTTGTGTATCATTTGTGGCTTGTGGCTTGTGCTTGTTGGCGCGTGCCACGCAGCAGCGGCAACGGCAGCAAATGCTAGCAGGCGCATGCAATCACAGAAGGCACACGCACGCACAAGAGCGAACTCAGAAGCGCAAGAAAGCCCAGAGAAAATTAGAAAGTTGTTCGGTCAAGCAAATCAGCGAACAAGCGAGTGAGCGAGCAAACAACATCGACAACATTGTCTATTGTTGTTGTCATAAAACTGGGCGTGCAGTCGAGAGAAGAGGAGACGGGTCGAATCAAATCAAGAAATGCAAGAAGGAAAGAGGAAGAGGAGAAAAGGATGAAAGAATGGAAGGAGGAAAGGACGAGAGGAAAGCAAGGAAGAGTGAGAAGGAGAGAGAGAGAGAGAGAGAGAGAGCAGACAGAGCTAACAAGCAAAGGGCTAACCAGAGTTGTTAGTACAGTTTGAGTTGATATCAGATCGAAAGATCAAATGCAAGTCTATCAGAGTCAGTAATGAGAACTGTGTGATTCGCGCTGTGGCCTTTACCATCGATTTGGCTGGGGTGTGCGCTAGCATGATGATTTGTTCAAGTTAGCTGACGAAGCTACCGGCGCTCCGAACAACGCCAACCAATAGCTAGTTTGTTGCCCTTGCTCTTGCCACGACGGAACAAGTGCTAGAGCATACTTTTTTTATCATCATTGGCATTGTTTGGCTTTGCCGTCTGTTTTGGCCCAAGACGAACTGAATTGAACTTGTGTGCAAGCTTGCCAATTTGTTTGGCGAGCTCATTGCCTCGGCACACGCACTCACACTCTGATCATAAACTTGTGTGTGTGTGTCGCAACTGAACTTGTGTGTTGTGTCGTCGTGAGGCTAGAAATATGTGAATCTCTCTCTCTCTCTCTCTCTTCTTGACACCTCAATTTAACACTGTGCTAGAGATTGAAGAGCCCCAGGCTAATACTCACCACACACACACAACTGTTTGGCCTCTTTCCTATTCTCTCGCTTTCATGGCTTCAGGCTCCTTCACCCATGTGCCTGCGCGTCCGTCTTCCTCTTGTTAGACACACGCTCGCAGGCAAGAGAAAGCATTTTCCATTTGCATCAGATTCACTTGAGACACTGTGAATTATTATGCTCTCAACTTGACAGCATTTGCCGAGATCAGAAAAAAAGTAGTGACAAAGTGAGAGTGATTTCTTTACGCACACACACACACACACAACAAACAAAAGAGAAAATGAAAAGAAAGGGTGTCTCAATTGAGTGAACAGCACTTGTCCGTCTGTCTGTTTTGTGTGCTCACATAAGGGTCCCCTCTTGTTGTTGCTGTTGTTATTATCGTTCTTTTTGTTGCTGTGTTTTTGAAAGGGGGCAAAAGCAAAGAAAAATATGGGCCCCTTTTCATTATTATTATTGTGTTTCTCAAGCCGCACGCTCGGCTCGTGTTCTAGTTGCATTCGTTCGCAAGACGTTCGCTAAATCTGTCGCCATAGCGCATGCGTTGCGCTCTCGCTTAATGTTGTTAAGCTTCAATCACAAAGCTTAGCACAAAATTGAATTGGACTTGGGCGAGCGCCCTCTAGCGTTTCGCATTCGAAATACTGCTATGTTCGACGCTCCATGATAATGCACTGCGTGTGTGCTTGTGGTGTGTGTGCGTGTAGTAAGTGTTGAGTGTGCGCGTGCGTGCGCTCGTTCGTTCGTGTGTCAAGCTTGAACGTTCGTGAACGGCGGCAGCAGTTCGCACTGCATCGAACGCATGCTGCAATACTTACTGCACATGAGAGCAAAGCTAGCGAACACATAGCCGACGAGCAACATGAAGCTAGCAAGCGTTGCGAAACGAGTGCAGCTATAGCTAGCGAGTGAGCGGCCTCAAAGGACGACAGTTGGCCTCGTTGTTGGTTTTGCTGTGCTTGAGGCTTCTTTCCTTGCTTTGCCTTGCGTTCTACTCTGCAATGCTCTGTTATATGCCATGCCTCGTGCTGTGTTGTGTTAAGTTGCGTAGTGTGTAGTAGTGTTGTGTTGTGTTAGTGCTGGTCGTCGTCGCTGTCGCTGTTGTTGTTGTTATTCGACGTTGCACGCGTGAAAGCATACAGTGAAAGTGTAACGTGTGAGCAGTATGCCGATGACTTGTGTTGTGAAACACAACCGAACGCAACCAAACATAAAGCAACGTAACGAAATGCAAGAGACGAGAAATATATAAACGAACAAACAGAAGACGAACTGGCGTACGTACGAACGAACTAGAGAACCAGCGAACTATCGAACTAAGACACAGCGACGCTGTTAACAAGGCTGCACACAACATAAAGTGAGCTGCGTTTGCACAACAAACCACGAGCAACGAAAACAGTTCAAGACGACGACGACGGACGGCTTGAAATGAGCTAGCAAACAACATAGCACGTTTTTCATGTTTCATGGTGTGCCAGTGTGTTTTGATACTATCTTGTGCGTGCATGTGAGTGCCTGCGTGCGTGCGTGCGTGCGTGTGTCATCTTTCGTGGTCCCATTTAGCTAGTGCGTGTTCTCCGAGAAGATTACGATAACGAAGTAGGGAATCAACTAACTTAAGTCAGTTGTTGCAGTTGAAAAATAATATAAGTCAAGACAATCGTTTATCTAAAGCAAGTGAGCGAGTGAACCAGTTAGCCAATCAGCACAAAAGTGAGATAAAACAACAAACACGCATCAAATTAATTGCTCACGTGTGTCGTCCACTAGCATAGCACGCCGCCCGATGCATGCGACCACATACACACGCACTCACACACTCGTACCACGATATGACAGCGCGTGCCACGTGCTGCGTCGAATTGTTGTCATTGGTATTGTTATTGTCGCAGTGTTGTTGTTGTCGCTGTAGTCGGCTTCGATGGACACAAATGCAAATTGTCAACAAAAATTGATTAGACTTGAAAAAATTTAACGCGTCAGCGTAAGCTCAACACAAAAATCAAAGCAAAATCAAAACAAAATCAAAAGCTAACAGCACAAAACAGAAACAGAAATAAGCACAGAAAACACACACACACACTCACCTGAGGTATGATTTAATGAGCCCGAACACATCAACCGCAGCGACAACAAGCTAAGCTTGGCTGACTGGCTAGCCAGCTCTCAGAATGTTGCCGACGCCCAGCGAAGGCTCTTAATGACGATGCACGTAACTGCTGTCGCTTTTGTTCGATGCTAACGACGCCTTGCTAATGTTGCCGTTTATCATGTAATAATAATTTAGCGTTTGTCGAGACGCACACGCACGCACACTCACTCACTCACTCATGCCAACGCACACGCACACGTTTGCACAATCATATCGCCATCAGCTGGCACACAAAGCAAACAAACGAAGAATGAACGTAAAGTCAGTCAGGTGACAATTCAAGCCCCTCGTGGCAAGACAAGCAAGCAAACAAACACGCACGTACGCACGCACAAACACATAGGTGTCGTACGTACAGGGTGTTGCAAAATGATGAATCTAATTAAATGCAAATCCATAATAATAATAATGACAACAATAATGATAGTAATAATCAGCGACGACAGCAACAGCATCATCGGAGACCAAGAATAATAATCGATGCGGCAATCTTCATTAACATTCACGTTCAACAGAAATGTGGATTTGCATTTACATTCATACGTGTAATATTAGAGCATAAGACTGAGACCACCGATGATGAAATGACAGTGCCCTTAACGCTTGACATTCAACTATTATTATTATTTGAGCATCATTCGAATATTCAACTTGGAATATTGAACTCTCAACACAGTCATTCTCAGAGCAGAACACAACAGTACAAAACGATCGAATAGGGAATGAACAGCCCAACAGAAAATAGTGAGAAGCAAACGACAACAACTAATAACAATAACAACAACAACAAATAGATAGTTGATCACAATTGCAAATACTGCCATTAGTTTGTAATCAATTATTAGGGAATCAATAAATTGAATTCAAATTAAGGAGATATACACACACAATGAAT
The DNA here is from genome assembly GCA_019968535.1 of Fragariocoptes setiger. Lineage (NCBI taxonomy): Eukaryota > Metazoa > Arthropoda > Arachnida > Trombidiformes > Phytoptidae > Fragariocoptes > Fragariocoptes setiger. Next base: position 4,320 of record JAIFTH010000473.1, on the reverse strand, counting down.
ATTATCATCGACAAAACAGCAGAAAAAGCAACAAAAGCCAGCAGCGAGAAAAAGAAATGCCCCTTCAGTAGCTCAAAACGCCAATGCAAACATTAATTCATTTACAATTGGCAACTTGCTTCAATGCTAAGCTCATTAATAATCATCATTCATTGATCGCTCAAAATTTGTGCACACACACACACTCTGTGTGGACAGGGACAACGTGCCTCGACCAACAGCACAAATAGGTTTTGAGGAGAAAAATTGGTCAATTTTATTGTCGACTGTCGATTTTTGTTTAGCGTTGTATTTAAATTGTGTTGTCCATTGTATTGCTGTTACGAATAACAATTCGATAATAAGAATTGACTTACGAGAAAGAAGGCAATCGGTTGAGAAAATGATGCGCCACTCAGCAACAGTGCACTCTTTTCAGGGCGTGTATTCGCCCCAAGACATTCGTGAGCAATACAATTGTGTACAGCAGCAGCAGCAGCAGCTACCAAACTACGCCTACAACAATAACAACGGACTGAAAAGTGACGCTAATACTGGCATTAGCGATAGAGGCAGAGGTAGCGCCAGTGGCAACAGTCAACGGCGCTCAAGATCGACGGCTGCACGTGCTCAACGTTCTTCGATATTCTCAGCGTGCTTCTCGTTGCCCAATTTGAATGCATCGTGGCTGCCCAATGCAGTGACACATTCGACGCATTCGAATGTGGCGCGTCAAAAGCACTCGTCGTCGGGCGCTCAGCGCGACGGACGTGGGCCGCATCGTGCGTCATTGTTGCGAGCGTGTGTCCAAGGTTGTGGGGCGGATAGTGCCGACAGCAGCACCGCGTCTTCGTTCAAGCATCAATACAACTCGTCGTCGAGCCGACGTTCGCGACGTGCACCCGGAAGTGGCACAATGCCCGAGAGCAGTCGCGACGACGAGAACGAGAGCAGCACCGGATGTCCGGGGGCGCCTTTTGTTGTACCGTTCGTGTCGGACACGTCGTCGTCCTCGGCACCGGCACCAGCATCGGTAGCCGCGCTTCATCAGACGATAAGTAGCGCGGCCATGCCCACCATCACCGGAACGGCCGGTGACATGGGCGGGCCGTCACGAGCCAAGCATGTCAGTTTCGGCGGCGGCGCTGCCACCACTCAAGCACAACCAGCAACACTTGTGCCACAAAGCCGGAATCAGCAACAGCTACCGTCGCCGGAAGTGGCGCAACAACAACAACAACAACTCCTCTTGTCTGGCCAGCGAATGTGTGCGCTGCCAGCCTGTTCACCTGTGCACGGAGGTGTCCCCACTTACGGAGGCACCACTCGAGCTGCAGTGCCAATCGATGCTGGCATGCTTGCATCGCCGCATCGACCAGTGCCGCACGTCGTGGGCAATAACCGCACGTGCATGCAGCACGCTACACTTGCTGCCGCCTCTTCCACTTCTGGTCCAGTCATAATGTCGCCACAGCCAACGCATACAGCTGTAAACACGCCCACACTGCCACTGGTCTCGGCGTACCGTAAGCTGGCCGTCACAATGCGCACTCAGGCAACACAAACCGATATCACAGCGCACCATTTGACGAGCCCACTGCCAGCCGCGCCCACCAGCGCCACTCCCACCGTCGCCGCTCCCGCCCACTCGTGTGCCTCCTCGCCACAGCCAGTGGGCCGGTGTTCGCCGAGCGCCAGTAGGCGTGGGCGTGGGCGTGGTCGTGCTGCTCGCATACGCCACCACGACAGAGCAGCAGCAGCCAAACCGACTTCAAGTGGCTCTAGCGCTGGTGCACGTGCGCCGCTAATTGGGTATCAGCGCCAGCAGGAAGCGCCCACAACCTATTCACCTTCTAGTCAAGCTCAAGCGGGAGCAAAAGCAACAGGCGCTCCAATGTCAATGACTGCTGGCCTTATTAGGCAGCCGACGACAACAATGACCACTGGCAGCGATAGCGACGCCGGAAGCGACGAGTGGTCAGTAGATTCTGAGTCCGAATCATCGGGGGCACAACTGCCAGCTGGATTGTCAGCTGTTGAGAAAACTTTAGGCCAGCAGCAGCAGGTGAAACAGGCGCGGCACGTGCGCCAGCGAGCCGAAAGAACGATAACGAAGGAGTTGAGTGCACAGGCATCAATCAGCAAAGTGCAGCATACAACCACCGATCACACAGACACCAAGGACGTTCTTGGCATTGACAATGACATTGACATCAGAGATAGTGTGCAGCAACCGGAGAGAACGTGCCAGCAAATCAGCGACGGTAGCGGTGCGCCTCGTGCGTGGCGTCGTCGCTCAACGGGAGCCACAGATCCACAGGTGGCAGCGGCGCGCCACATGCCTCAAGGAACAGGTGTTTCAATGCCTACACTCGTGCACACTGCTGCAATCGAGCCACCGCCTGCATTCAAAGACACGACTAACAACGTGCACGACACTCACCATCACCACGAAGGCGAAGGCGAAGACGACCACGACCACCGGCTGTTACACACTGCCAAAGAGCCGTCATTGACGCCAGACACCGCTGCACTTGTTGAGAGTAGCACGACACAAGCAGCACGAGATATAACAGCGACCAGCATCGACGAGTGGCCCGTTGAAATGTCAGAAGCGTCGTCACAAACAACGCACGATGCCGAGCAACAAGACAACGACGATGCCGATCAATTGAGTCCAGTGAATTCATTGGCAAGCTTGTCGCAGCTTACTCTGGCCGACAATCAAATGACCGAATGCATTGTTGGTACCGCAAGTTTGACACCGCAAGTTGTTTGTGACACCTCAACAGCTCAATCACAGCAGCAGCAGCAGCAACAGCCACACGAGCCAACACAGCGACAACAATCATATGAATGCGAACACGAACACGAACACGAACATGACAAATCAATTGATCGATTGGTTTGCACAACTGCCGCAACTGCTAGTGGTCGACGTAGTTCTCCGGACACGCCCACTTTAGTGAGTGAGCTCAGCAAGGAAGACGACGACGACAACGGCGACAACGATGTGGACGATGAGGAATTGGCTCCGCCTTTGGTGCAGCATTACAAATCGCGCGTGGAAGTGGTGCACGAATTTGCGCGCTGTCTAGCGGCTAATGTGATAAGCGACTCGGTGTGTGCGTTGTACGTGTCCTCGAGCTCGGACTCGGGAACACGTACAACGTGGAAAGTGGACAATCGTAAACAATCGGTCGACAACAGCAAAGCGCCGACAGGTGCACAAGTGAGTATTCGAGTGTCGAACCATGACGACGACGACAACAACGCCGACGACGACCACAGTTTGACGTGCCAAGTACCTGCACAAGTCCAGTCGGTCGTTGACGCTGCTTTGGCAGGTGCACTGGCAAGTGCATTGACCGATCTGCGTCGACAATTGGACGCTGACGATCGTTCGCCAACGAGCGATGCCACTTCGTCATCGGCGTCGTCGTCGTCTTCTGCCTCACTGCCATTGCCTTTATCTGCGTCGTTGGGCACACAACAAAGTAAAGAATTGTTAGCTCGACAATTGATTGATAATTCGGACAAACAATTGATTGATTTTGATGAGCAATCATTGAAAACAACAACGACCAATCATAAGGCAGCGGCGGCGGCGACGACGAGCAGTTCGCGTTCTTCGTCGTCGACGTCGTTGTCGTCGTCGGGCACCAATCAGAATGCTCAATTGAGTGGCGCCACCAGCTCATCGTCGGCATCAACCACAACAACAACCACAGCCAGCGGTCGATCGTACATTATTAGTGCCAACGACAGCAATGATGTGCACCATGTTGCTGCTCAACCGGAACTGCACACCAAACTAGAGCAACAACAACAGCAATTGATCGAGCGCCAACAGCAAGCGGCCGCTGTTGCTGTGACCACATCGTCGATTGCGTGTGCTGCACGTGCAGCACTCGATTGCACCGGTACCGACACCGGCACCAACACTGGCACTGGCACCGCATCGATGTCGGCGTCGATTCACAGTTCAATCGACGACAAGCACTCAGTCGAAATGAGCAACACACGTTCGTCTGTACAGATTGATTCCATTGAATCGAGTGATCCGCTGCCGATCGAAGGCGTTCGCAATTCGGTCAGCAGCATTGGCGAGACAGAACGACCAACAGAAGAAGGAGAACAAGATCGAGAAGTCAAAAGGAGTGACAGTAACGACACGAGCAGTCGGCGTGATTCGGCTGATAGTCAGAAATTAGTCAGCGAACGTTTGAGACGCGAATGGCAACGACGCCGCTCGTCTCAGAATCAGGTGAGTGTTGGCCTTTCCCACTCCCTCCCCCCCCCCCCCCCCCCCCCCCCCCCCCCCCCCCCCCCCCCCCCCCC
>JAIFTH010000472.1:0-26228 GCA_019968535.1 Fragariocoptes setiger | reverse complement strand
CACTGTTTTAGTCACAATTTTCGGCTCGATAATGCATACTTTTGTCCGCACCCTGCTCATGCACATGAGATCGTATAGCAACTCGTTTGAAGTTTCGAGTTGTTGATGTTTGTTCCCAATTGCACCATTGTTACCAAGCATTTGTCAGGCCACTGTTTGTGACGAAGTGGCAAAAAGTGTGCTCAAATGTTAGTGTTTTTTTTCATTTGATTCGTTTGTGTGTGAGTGTGTTCTTTACATGTGATGAGTTATATCAAGACAGGTAATCTAGAAAAGTTGTGCGGCAGCAAGTTTTCATGGGAAGAATTCCATGAACGCACTCACTCAGGGACTCGCTGTTGACTTGAAGCATCGGCAACATGTTGAGAATAGTTGTTCAAAGCCAAAGCCGCGAACATTCAGGACGTTCTACTACTGTCACAATCAACTACTGTACAGGTAGTTAGTGTTTGCCAATAACAACAACAACAACAATTATGTCATGCATCATCGAATTCACCATGCAGTTAAGATCAAAGAGAAGAAGTAAAAGAAGAGAATCAACTTGTTAATCAGCGCCACGAATTAAGTATTCCACGTACGCTCGAGAAACATCTTTGACTGTGACTGTGTGATTCTGAATAATTAAATGATCATAGATCAAATCGATATAAGAATCGAATGATTGAGCATAACACACGCATACACACACAAGAAACGACCTAGCACAAAATTAGACTTCTCTTCTCGAGCCAACAGCAATGAGTTGATCGATAATTAATGTTATGCAAGCGAAAAAAGTGGTGCTGCCGAACTCTAGTTTTCATGCATTCGTCGTCTACGTGTTCGATCGTTGACTTGGATCATTCGCGAGTCTCGACTGCCTGCCGGTATCACTGGCAGCAACTTGTAAATGTTCGACAATGTTCGTTTGTGAGTGACGCTACACACGCGTCGATAGGAGCACAAGAGGCAAATAATTCAACTGGTGGGCCGGGCCAACAGCAGAAATTGGCTGTTACGTAAGCCGCCCGAAGCAAAGTCAATGCCACGATTATGCAATCCTTCGTGATCGCATTATTAGGGGGCGCAAGCGCACCAATAGTCAGCTTGAAACTTTGGGCCGGTGTCAAGAGACTGCAGTGACTAAAGGTTTGTTAATAACAACTGATAGAAACTTGTTTGTTCGTTCTGCTGTGTGTTGTAGCTGTTGCGGTTGAAGTCGTCTTAATTTTTCCATTAAACTTTATTATCTTGTCGCTCAATCGGTGGCGTGTCAACTCGACGACGACGACGACAACAACAACAAAAAAGAGATGACCGGCGCGACGCACGGAAAATCACAAATCATAACATAGGCATCGACAACGCTTAGCACAACGTTTGTTGGACAATATTTCCTACTGTTGCGAGTACTTTTCAAGTGCATATACTACTTGTTGAGCACATTCTCATCTCGTTCTCTGCGTGATGAGTTTATTTCGTAAACTTCTGAATCGATCATCACTTGTTCACTGAAGGTTAGCTCACTCAAATTCTCAGCGCACTTTACCCAGTAGATTTAACCACGAAGACCACGTCGACGACGAGACAAGTCAACAACCGGCACACACACACACACACTCACTCACTAACTCGCACACATAAATCTGTTTGAAAAACTCATCCAACAGTAACAAGTCATTCTTAAAAGTTACAGTACTGTAACAGAAGAGTTAGAAAATTCAAGTTTTTCTTCAATCAACAAATGTTAGAAGTCATAATTTGTGTTATTAAATGTAACTTATGATCAATAACAAACTGTTGATGATCAACAAAGGAAAACTTTCAGCACCAAAATAGACACAATCAATCAGTAAAGATAAATAATAAAACGCGCGTTATCACTCTAATGATCTAATCAACTGACAATAAAGAAGAAGAAGGAAATCTACATCAATAGACGAGACTGACACGAATAAAAACACAAAATGAAAATGGTCGTTAACACCGACATCAACTCAAGAAGCGCCTTTAACGTGACGTCGTCACACATTCGACGATTGACGTCAATATTTTTGTTGACAATATTGTTGGCGCTGACATGCGACGACAACAAGTACCAAGCGTTGGCCGGTCGCCCGGTCACTCTGTTGACGCCCCACATGAACTTGGCCAATGTGACACGCGACACGATGATTCATCTAGAGTTTATTTATTCGTTGGCAGGACAAGGGCCCACGTGGCCCGGCTCACTAAACCTTATTCATAACAATGACAGTTTTGACGAGTACATTCGTACGGGCAGTGTGGCCTATTATCGAGTGCCCGGACTCGACTCAAACGGCGCTCATTATTATTCTGACGACAACGACAAACTTGTGTCGGGCGGCTCGGGACAATCGGTCGAGATTATCAACGGCGTGAGCCGTGTGAGAAAAAACGATCGATTGTGTGCAACAAAACTGGAGCAGATCATTGAGCGATTACAGGCAAGCGTTCATCTGACACAGACGAACAACTTGCACCTGTTCAATGCGCTCGATTCGTGGGGTAAACCGGAGGCGGGCGTCCTCAAGGGTAATAGAATGTGGCTTGGCGACTATGCTCAGTGTAAAACAGCACTGTACACGCTCTCTAGTTCCAATGACAATGTGAATAATAATAAGGACATTGAGCGAACGAGATATTGTTTGGCGTCATTGACGTGGAACAAGTGGCTCAACACGGACGGTTTGCCCGACGAACAATACGGCGACATCGAGATGGCCATGTGTCTGCCGAAAGTGTGCGACTCGATCGGGGCCGAAGCTAATCGCGACAAGCTGGCCACAATATTTCATCACTTGATGGGCGAAGCGTACTCGCACGACATGAACATCAGCGCCGTCTACTGTTTGCCCGACGAACAATCACCGCTGACCGATTGGTCGCGTAACCCGCTTGCAGTCACGTTGGCCATCTTCATTTCAATTTGGCTGTTCATCGTCACAGTGTGCACATTGACTGATGTGGCGAGGCCGATCGAAATGCCACTGCCGCGTCTCGTACGCTGTTTCTCGCTCAAGCGAGCCCTCATCTCGTTGCGGATCAAGAATCGACGCGCCATTCCCACAACGACAGGCGCAATGATGGCCAATGCTGCCTCAGGCATTCAAGCGTTAGAGCAAAAGGCCGACATGCATGTACTTGACGGACTCAAAGCGGTCGCCCTCTTAGCCATCGTGGGCACCCACACGTGGCTTCTGCGATCGAGCGCGATGAGTGGTGCCGATTCGGCCGTGTTCGCCAACACGTTCACTGGTCGCATGCTCACGGCAGCATTCCCAGCGTTGTCGGTGAACATATTCTTTGTTACCACCGGCATGGTTATGTCGTACAAGCTGTTCAAGATGCGCCGTGACTCAATCACATCTGCCCCATTGTGGGCCATCATATCATTGCATCGTTACTTGCGCATTGTGCCCATTTGGTTGTTGGCCTTCTGGGCCATGAAGTGTTTCAAATACTTTGGCTCGGGTCCGCTGTGGGACTATGGCACTTCCAATTCGAGCAATGTTCGTCATTGCGAACAAGAGAGTTGGACCTCGGTGTGGCTCACTGGTGCCAGCTTACGTAGTCCCCAAGATCATTGCTTCATCACTGGCTGGTACTTGGCCGATGACATACAGTTCGCCATCATTGTGGCGCCCATTTATTGTATATTGTTGCACAAAATGCCCCGTCTAGCTTACAGCTTGATGCCAGTGACTATTATGTTCAGTTTCAGCTACGCCCTCTATCGACTGTGGGGGATCGACTTCGATCTGATGCCTGTCATCAAGTTTGACGTCCAGGCTACCAGCTTGATATCGTTGGAGGCTGGATTCCTATATTCGTCTCCTATTGTACGAGCACCATATTTCATGATTGGTCTTGCCATCGGTTACATCATGTATGTCAACGAAACAACAATGGGTCTCGTTGGTAAGCTGGCCACGCCCGCCGAGCGATGGGCCTTCAATTTCATGAGATTCTTCGATGCGTCCGGCAGCGTGCTCGGCTCTATCGTGTTCATCATAATCGGATTGTTCGGCATTGAGCTCTTGCGATTCGTTCATTTCAGCATTGAGCCTCTGCGAAGCGAGACCGGTTTCAAGTATGTGTTGTTTCCCACAATGTACTTGTGTTCGATGGTGTTCGTATTGATGCTGCCGCCGTTAGTGTTGCACCGAATGCGCGTATCAAGCGTGCTAGCGTTGCCTTTGTGGACGTCACTGTCACGCATTGCGCTATCCATCATTGTGGTACATCCTGGAATTGTGCAATACTACTACTCGTCGCTGACACAATCGCTACACGCGTCCAACATGGTGATGCTTCAGACCACCGTGTTCTTGATTGTTGTCAGCTACTTTAGCGGATTCCTGTTCTATCTTATATTCGAGTATCCCATCAAGGGCATCGTCGACACGTTCGTCGCTCTGCTGATTGGTGGTGACAAAGCCAGCAAGACGAGCGAGGCCAAAGACACTGCTCCCATTACTCAAAATCACCCACACGTCGATCGTCGTCATCAATTGATCGATTTGGCATCCCGAAACGCCAGCATCGACTCGGGAAACGCGATGCCCACATCCATTGTCTGCAACAAGTGAGCAATACAATCAACCAATGACCATTGATCAGTGAAATCACACGCTCAACAGAATCGATGCAAATTTCAGTTCAAACTTTCCGAATCAGACCAATGTTTTAAATTTTCGTTTCGTTGTAAATTTCATTTTAAAGAGAGCCTCAGACAATAACATCCATCCTATGTTTGTGTACCCACGTATTATCTATGTACATTAATATTCACTGGACATTGCAATATGTAATATCATGAGTGTAAATAAACAGTTCGTATAAATAGAGAAAAAAAATACCCGATAGCCGCATAGTGAGATTGTTCGATCAATCATTGTTAAGATTAACACTTCGTAATCAAGCCACAGGTTTTCCTCACAAGTTCGAATCCTGTTCTGGGCGAAATTTTCGCCCAACTTTTCCGCCATAACATCTTACACCCTTCCCCCTTACATTATGTGGACGTGCGCGCGCGTATTCGACTCCGTTCTGGCGCACTTTTTCCCTCTCATGCCCAATTGAATCTTTTGTTCAACCTTTTGCTTTAATCTGCTCTATAAGGTGTTTGAGTAAAGTTTGAAATCTCCGCACTTCATCAAATGAAGGATATTGTTTAGTCTCTATGATTAGTATTTAATGTGAGTATTTTATTGAGTTGTGAATCAATGTTTGTGACATCACAGGTGCAACTAGTTTACAAAAATCATTAGGAAAATCTGCTTTCTTTACAATTGTTTGAATTTAATTCAAATGTGTAGAAACGATTCAATGTCCGCTGAGAAAACAGCTTTGAGATCCTTGAGTGGTTGAGTGGCTTCTAAATAGGTGATCGGGCAATCGATTCGAAAGAACAAATTATAAGTAGGCGCACGGATTGGGATTGAACGCGTGTGGCCAATTGGTGTCGGCAGCTGACGATTGATAGATTTGATTAGTCATTTCGGAAGCCGCAGTAGTGGCTGGCACTGTGATTGTGTGGTTCATTTGATCGCAAGCGTACGATCCAGTGGCTGTGGCGGCTGCGCTATAGCCATAGATATCGTTGTTAGTGTTAGTGAGTGGTGGTGCTGCCGATTGTATCGAAGTCGTAATTGAGTTGGGGGTCAACGTGGGACTTGGATGTTGCTGTTGCTGCTGCAATGCAGCTGGACAAGCGTACGTTTGCATGTTGTTGTTGGTGCGCTGTTGCTGTGTGAACGATGTTGTGTAATTGGCGCCCCGAATGGCGTGACACATTTGAGTGGGCGACGATTGCTGTTGCTGTGTCGGCGGCACGTACGGCAACAAAGTGTACTCGTTCATTGCGGCACAGGTGTCGCGTTTTTGCGCCAAACATCGGAAACGAGCCGACACTTCGACAGAATCAGAGTCGCACACTGACGAGCCGCTCATTTGTGTACAAAACACGCCCTGATTGTTGTTGTTCGCTTTTTGTGGGCTTCCCGACACTTTTTGTTGCTGTTTTTGTGGTGACTTGTTGTTATCTGCACCTGTTTTGACTGCAGATGGAGGCATGAGAATACCGTAGATACCATTGTTGGCGTTGCCGCTGCTTTGAACGATCGATTGTGGCTGGGGTGTCGTTGTTGAGTAGGCTAACGAGCCATAGATGCCGTTGATTGCTTGCTGACATGTGGGTCCGCCCAATAACGTGTTGTTGGACGCTTGGTTGGCCGCCAGATGGCGTTTGTTCACATCGTTCTGGTGCTTCGTCAAGTCGGGCGACGAGCCAACGCAAAATGCAGCGTCTGCCAATGCCAGGTTCGTTTTCAAGTGCGAATATGCACCTGTTGCTTGAGCGCTTGCGTCATTTCCATTGGTCCACGACTTTTGACGCTGATGGAAAAAGTACGAGTGGTGCTGCTGTTGTTGATTGCGTAACGAACGCAACGTGTTGGTGCTGTGATGATGTCTCACGTGTTGCTGTTGCTGTTGCTGTTGCTGTTGTTGCTGCTGCTGCTGGCGACGGGCACGTCGATGGCTCGCGTACGAGCGCCATCTAGCGGCTGATGAGGTGTCCACACTGGATGTGTCGAAGCCAGAGCTCAGCAAATCATCATCTTGTTGCATTGTATTTCTGGCGTTATTACATAATGATGATTGTTGCTGACCACATGTAGCCGGTGTCATAGCGTACCGTTGTTGATGCTGATGTTGTTGTGACTGTTGAGCTGCACACATTAAGCTGCTGGTTGCGCTGACGCTCGATTCTAATGTCGATGACACAAGCGATGTTGAATCGCCCATCGCTTGCTTTGAGCTTTGGCGCAACAATTGTTGGCGCAAATTGTGACGAGAATGTGCGTGCGAGCTCAACGAAGCCAAATTGGACGCGCGACGCAATTGATTGACGCGCGGCGACGATGTCGAGCCCGACGAATGGGCGTCGTCATCATCAATGTCATCATCGTCATCAATGTCGTCATCGTCGTCAATGTCATCGTGACGCGTGCCGCCGTGAACATCGTTGTCATTGTTGTCGTGGTCACGATTGTCATTGAAACAATCGAAATCAAAATCAACAAATTGATCTTCATCGTCGTCGTCATCGTCATCGTTGAGCGTGCGTCCTGCCGATCGTTGTCGCTGGCTTCCTGCAGACAACGATCGACGACGATGCGACGACGATGAGGACTTTTTGGCGCCGCTCGACGAACGACGTCTCGTCAATCGGCCATCACTGTCCATTGAGCCCGTTGCGTGGTGCCATTTGTGCCAGGCGTGAGTGAGTGTGGCTTTGAGCACCGGAAGTGCCAAGAACACAAACACCAACGCAACCAACATGACGAGCATAATGTTGAGAGCAATTTGTGACTTGTTGATTGTTGCTGCTTTGTTGTTGTTGTTGACGATGGTGGCTACGACGGAAGATTGTGAAGCAAACAGATCGTGCGACACCCATTGCCACAGAGCACTCAATGCACCTTGCAGAGGACCCGATGACGATGTCGACGTGTAAGCCGTGGATGCGGCCAGCGCTGCTTGCGCCTCGGGATCGCTCGACGAAATGGTGTACTCAATTTCGGTGCGCCCAACGTCATTGGTGGCAGCCGCATGAATCGTGTACTCGGCGTTGGGCATCAGACCACACACGTGCTCAATGAGATCGTCGCTGGCGCCCACACTGTAAGCACCTGGCTGCATTGTGGTACGCAGCTTGGGTGGCCTCACACTGATCCATTCACTACTGGGTTTCATGGGCACACTGGGCACCATGGGACCCTGAGTAGCCGCTGAGCCACTACCCACCACTGCTGCTGCACTCGAGCCGCTAGTACTAGTTGTTAGAGTGCCACTTGTCACATTGATGGCCATCAATGTGACAGCTTGTTGTTGTTGCTGCTGCTGCTGCTGTTGCTGTTGCTGTTGTTGCTGTTGCTGTTGTTGCGTACTGACAGTGATAAGATTATTGTTTGAAGACGACGACGACATCACAGCACTATTGCCAGGCACAACGTTTCCAGCAGACGATGATAGCACGTTGGTTGATGTGATGTCCAACAGCTGTTGTTGTGGCTGCTGCTGCTGTTGCTGTTGCAAGTGCTGAGAATTGCTGTTACCACTGTTGTTGCTGTTACCAGTGTTGCTGGCACGATTGTTGAAACGTTCCAATCGATAACGGACAGCGTACGATTTCACACGACACCCGTTGTCAACGAACGCATTCAAGTTGACCGCCACACACGTGGCGTTGAGCCACCGAATCAGTGACCATTTGGACGGCACAATGGGCAGACCGCCCGACGTGGCGCCACTCACTAGTGCTGACGGCACCGATTTGCCTGCCTTGTTGGTGGCCACCACATAGAACTTGTACTGGGTGCCGCACTTGAGACCGGGCGCCTTGTACTCATGTTGATGGCCCGGTAAGCGCACCTGTACGCCCTCTTGGGAGGCCGACGCACGCTCCTGGTACAATGTGATCTCGTCGATGGGTGTGTTGTGATCGCGCGCGTCGCGTTGCCACTCCATATGAATGGAGTCGTTGGAGTGACGCAACAGAGCCAACTTGAGTGGACGCGGTGGGTCCATTTCTTTGGTCTTGCACGTGCTCCACGTGCTGGCTGGACCAGAGCCGCGCGAATTGAACGCCATCACGGTGATCTCGTATTCGGTGTCGCGCTTTAAATCGGTGACCACCGTCTCGAAGTCTTGTGTAGCTGTGGGCGCGCCAACATTGTCATTGCTTACGACCATCTGTGTTTGACTGATGTACTGATGGTTGTTCACTTGTTGCTGCTGCTGTTGTTGCTGTTGCTGCTGCTGACTGTGTGTGGTCGGAATCGAACTGTACAAATTGTGCACTTTGTAAATGAGCGCTTGCGATGAGTTGACCACTCGATAGCCGATGAAATAGCCGTGCACACTGGAGCCAATGTTGTGCACCGGCTGCCAGATGACACGACACGCGCTCGAGTTGAGCGCCGACGCCTCGACCAAGGCCGGGCCTACGTCGGGCGCCTCCTCGTCGGTCGTGAACTCCATGGGCGCCGAGAAACGCGATTGTCCGATCGCGTTGACGGCGAGCGCACGCACCACGTAGCGCGTCGACGGCTGCAATTGGTTCAATGTGAACGTGTTCATGGCCGCCAATTGTTGCTTAATCATATCGATGTCACTGTTGTTGTTGTTACTAGTAGTTGTAGTCATTAGAGAATGTGCCGTCTGTGTGACGGGTACCTCGAAACGCATCGCTTTATGCCAATCGTCGGCATTGTTGTTGTTGTTGCTGCTCAATTCATTTGACGACGACAACGATGAGGACGATGACGATGCTAATTGTTGCTGTTGCAGAGTTGTTGCATCGAGCGGCACCTGTTTGCACTGAAACATGTAGCTCAAAATGGGCGACTTGCCATCGTACGGTGCTTGCCACGCCAAACTGATCGTGCGCGACCCGATGCTGGTCGCTTGTAATTCCACTATGGTCTCCGGCTCTTCTTGCACAATCAGATCGACTTTTTGCTCGTCGTGGCCCACAAAGTTGCGCGTTCGACACTCGAACAATCCGTTGTCGTCGCGCTGAGCACCGCGCACATACAACACACTAATGAGCCCGCTCGCCGACGTTGTCTCGTGCACTGTGTAACGACCATTGTTCACTTCGTGCGTGCTGCCGGTCCCGCTCAAGTCCACCTGTGCAAGTGCACCTGTTGTCATTGTCGGCTGCTGCTGCTGGCTACTGATTCGCTGCTTGCCTTTGTACCAATCGACAGTAATGGGGGCATCGCCAATGGCGTCACAGCGCAATTGCACGTTGGCCAACTTACGCACAACACTTGTTGAGCTCTTCGTCTTGAAATGCGCCGGTACTATTCATCATTCATGCAAACATGCACACACACACACACACATACACGGATATACAACAGGTTAGTCAAATTCCATTCTTTCTCATTATCAGTCATTAGCATGATCGATCAGTCAATAACCGATGGATGATTAACAACACTTACCGTTGACACGTAACCGAGTGCGTGAGCTCAAACCTTTGCCAATTGTGTTGTGTGATCGACAAGTGTAAGTGTTCTCGTCCAATTTATCGGCAAACTTGATCACCAACGAACCATTTTGTGACACATACACACGCTCGCTGTTGCTCACGGGCTCCAATTCGTCTGCGTTCAGGTTGAGTTTGTTATATAAGTTGAGTCAAAGTTAGAGATGGAAGAATACAAGTTTGTTTGTTAATTGTCATGTATTTTGGTTCACAGTGAATTTGAGCAATTGGCAATGTCTATATCATCATCAACATAAAATAATAACATGCCGCATGACAAATAATGTCTCGGTCATGCTTCGATGCTACTTATTTTTATTATTATTATTATTATTAGCTTTAACAGCACACAATAGCACGTGACAGAACTGACAGTAACGCTAATAACGGCCGACACCCAAACGAACGTTGCTGGCAATGCTGAGTTCCGGTGGCACATTCACTGCTTTCTATCACACTTAATAATAACTGCTACTTGATAGTTACTACGTTGTTACTCAAGACAACGGTGACAATGAAATATAGTTCTCTTAACAGCATAGACAACCATAAACAAGCGGTATGTTTTCTCTCACTGACAATCATTATCTTCACCGACACACAATGTTCTTCTTACTGTTGTTAAATAGCACCCAAAAGCACACCTGCTTCATCTTTCACTTTCTGAGATGAGACTTCATGAGATGTCGTGACAATTCACGACAATAACAATTACAACAGAAGTTACTTGTACGTCCTTACATCTGATGAAATGAGCACAGTCTGAGCTACATGAGCGGATAATCCGGATAAATATTTCCGTTTGGTTTCATTCAGCTGCTGGCCAATCAGTAGCAAATGATGCAGCCATGAAACTTAATGTCGCAATGAGCTGCTGACCATATTAGCCGCTGATGCAACTGCTATTGCTTACAGTGACGATAAGAACAGACTGGATTGGAAGCTTAAAACCTAAAGCAGCTGCAAGAGAATCTACTGAATACACAATGATAGATATCATTTCATTTGATGTTTGTCCCATTCAATGCACACACACACGCACGCACACATGCATCAACGACGCCATCATAGTGGCGTCAAAACAGTGCCAAAACAGCAGTTGTTCGTGTGTGCGTGTGAGTGCGTGTGTGTGTGCGACAAATACACAGGACGTCCGGAAGTCCGGCGAACAATTTGGCGAAACAACAGTGGCACATGTTGTTGCGTTCATGCGCTGCATCACACATTGTGATACATCTCTCAGGGTGCTCTATATGACACTGGAGCTTGTGCATAGCTAGGACTGTGCAAATTATTCTGCAATTTGCTGTGGCAATAGCTGTAGCTGGCATTGAGCTATCGTGAGTTTGTTTTAACAACGATCGCTGGACATCATTTGATGTGGCTAACGTTGTGTCGAACTATTGTTTCACGCATTATTCGATCATTTAAGAGCTCTAGCTTTTTAAAGATACGCTCTTGCTTTGAGTGCTCTGGTTTTGCTGGTTGGATTTCAATACGGTCGTGTGATTTTCTCTCTTTCCAGATAAAATCAAGAAAAATCGAGAATAAAATAGACACACGATTGTTTTTATCGCACTAAATGTGACGAAATTTGCAGAGTGAGCAAACTAAAACAAACAGAGAGTTACATAATCACAAGCAGTCATTTCTCAACTGAGCTCAAGTGACGCTGACCAACGGCTAGCACCCTGGGCGCGTGTGTTTGTACACTATGCTGTCAGTAGATCAGTAAGTCAAGTGTAAGCTAGCAGTGTTGCTCATTCGTTCGGTTGGTCGTTCGTTCTCTGTCGGCCATTGTCAGCTGTCGTCTTTAGATCGTTAAATTGTTGAATTGTTAGATAATCGCCTGTTTGTGGACGCGCGTTGCTAGCGACATGTTTGTTCGTCTGTCTATGTGGCCTAAGTGTGTGAGTGTTGCCTGGACAACAAACGTGCGTCATGTCGGTCGGTTGGCATGCTGGTTGACATGCTATGAGCCATATCAAAAGGGCGAGAGAGAGAGAGAGAGACTCTAAGCAGCAACTGAGCGTGAGCAAGTATGACGTAACAACAATAGTAATTTATGGTGACACGCGACTCACTGTCTGTCTCACTCAGAATGTTTACAATGCTATGGGCCATGGGCGTTAACAACTATGCAAGAAAATAATCTTTCATTGTCAATGTCAATGCTAGCTGACCAGCAGCTGAAAATCGTGAAAGTGAAACAATAACAAAAATAAAAAAATAAAGCCAACTCTAGAAAAGCAAAAACAAATAGCAAATTTGCAAGAAGCTGCTGTGAGTAAAAAATAAAGTCGAAAATACTTACGTCCTCGTGAGATGAACCACGTTTGTGTTGGCTTTGGGTAGCCGATCGTCTGGCAATCGATGGCCAGCGTGTGGCCGCGCAACGTGGTAAGCTCGCGCGCCGGCTCGATGAGCCAACGCGGCGCACCGTGCACTATCAAATGCGTCGAGTGCGATACAAGGCCGGCGTGATTGTGCGCTTGACAAGTGTAATTGCCCGAATGTTCCAGTTTCATTGCTTGAAACAATATCGTCGATGAATAATCGGCCACTAGGTTCATTCGAATGCCGTTCATTGTGGCCACTTGCGGTGTCAACGGTTGCGAGTCTTTGAGCCACGACAAGCGAATGGGCAGATCACCTGTTGACACTGTGCACGTCAACGATTGGCGCTGATTCTCTTGCACGTGCGACGAGAATGTGAACGCCTCTATGACGGGCGCTTGGCCCGATGATGCACTGGCATGCTGTGATGATGTGGTGCTGCTGGCAGCTTCACAACTGTTTAATGGCACCACATTTGATTGCTGCAATATCAACAGGCTAATTAGACAATAACAATGATAATAATAACAATTGAATCGCTTGAACATTTTGTTGCTGCTTGTTTGGTGATGTGACATTTTGATGTTTCTCTCGATTGGATTTCTTCTTCCTCTAAATTAATTCAGAAGCAATTTTCTCTTGTGTGTATGCGTGCTGCCGTGCTGCCGTGCTCGTGCTCGTTAATTGGTTGCACCGAGTTTCATGATTTGAACTTAATCTTGAGCTTGAACTTGAATGACAGTTGACTTGTTTTACTTATTGACCATTAATTAGCATAATTTTGTCATCAAAATGCTACTTCCTTCTTCTTCTTCGTCTCGTTGTTGCAATATGAATGACGATAAGATTGACTTGAAAATAACGTAAATATCAAAACTTGAATATCTTCATCGAGACTCGTGAGTGGCCAAAGTTATCGTGCATGTGTGTGTCGGCCAATGTATTATTGATTGATTCTTGGATTGATTGAAACGAAAGAAAACGTGCGACACGTTGTTTACAATGCCACGCTAGCAACTAAACTGAACTGAACTTGACTAAATTCGTACGAGCTGGTCAAAAAAAGTTTTCTTCAATCAATGAGGCCAAACACTCGTGCGTGCAATGCGACCAGTGCGCATGAGCGAGAAAAAAGTGAGCTGCAGCAAAGGTCACGTAGAGGCAGCAGTGGAAGTGCACACACGCACGCACTCATGCACACACACACACATGTTGTTTGAAAATTTAAAAGCAGCAGAATATAGTTTTGCGTGTCCCGTCAAAATGTTTGCTACAGCACGAACAATGCAACCGACCGACCAGCTGCCGTTCAGGCTCCGGCTCTGCTCAGCGCAGTTTTTACTTATGCGCTCTGGGCTAAAACGCAGAGCAGAACAGAGCGGCTCAATTTAAGTACAAAACAAATCAGACGTCAGCTGATTTTCGGGGCTGAAGTCTAAGCCTAGACAGCAACAACAACAACATAGATGAGAAGAATTTGCAAGCATGCATTGTCCGGCGTCGTGAATGTGAAAAGATCGTGGCGCGTGCGCCCAACGACAACTGCTAATGAGCCGCACGGGTTCACAGCCCATTCGGCTCGGCTCGAGCATCCAACCAAAAACTGAATTCCAAAAGCAAGCACAAGCAAAGCAAAAAAGTGCACGTATGCGCTGTTGAATTAAAACGTGGGCCAGTTGATCTTGAGCTCGAGCTTCGGCTTGAGCTTGAGAGCTCAACTGGCGAGGTTGAGCTGTTAAGTCGCAAGCTCTTTCTAACTTGATTGTTGCCATGAGATTTCGCTCATCATGTAAGAAGATTTTAGCACGAAACTGCAAGCTGCAAGAATGAGCAGCTGGCCAGCTGCCTATTTGTTCTTGTGCGTACGTTCCATCTACTGATGAGTGTGTGCGTGCACGTTGCTACGGTATGAACAACGCCGACGCTGACACGCACACGCACACAGTGCACAGAATGTTCAGCGCAAAGAAATTGAAGTCAAGCCAATGGGCCATGCACTGATAACGCTCACAACATCAGTGGACAACAGCAGCAGGAGCAGTCATTACAATGCGTGCAGCATTCTTGCCAGTGTTAGTGCGAGTGTGTGTGTGTGTGTGTCGCGCGTGCGTTAACACACAGAAGCCAAATGCATTGTTACCAGTGTCGGCCACCAACCATTGAACAGTCGGACAGGCAGACGAGCAGGGCTAGTAAACCGACAGCCAGTGCGACAGCAGCAGCAGCAGCCACAGCAGAAGGCTGTGCCGATCGAAAAACATCTGCTGTTTTTATTCTTGACGCTGTTGCACGTGCATTGTTGCTGCTCTCGTTCTTTTTCTTCTTTCAATTTTTAAGACGATGCTTCTGCTTTTTTTTCTTATAAACATTTCAACTGCACATTCACAGTTGCTAAGTTTAAGCAGCAGCAACAACAAGCTGCAAGTTGCAAGTTGAAGAACGAGAACGAGAAATAAAGAAACGAGTGCAATGCACGTGCGCCGATGCACCAACTGCAAGCACTCCACTTGCAATATGCAACGTGCAGTGTGCAACTTGCAGCAACTGACTAAAAAGCATTGTCAGTGCAGCAACCGGTGCAGCTGTCGTCTGTTTGGCGCACGTGCCACACGACACTCTGCTTCTTGGTTGCTGCTTTGCTTTGTACCTGGCAAACTTTGTCAAACGAATCCTGGCAACATTGACCTGGCGAGTGTTGCTTTCTCTCTCTCTCTCTCTCTCTCTCTCTTCTTGTCTTGTCTTGCACTATTCTCTTGCTCTACAGCTCTAGATTTGCTCCAAAGCAGCGATGGCACTGACAACGTCAGCGTCATCGCATGTCGCCTGAAGCAGAAAACTTTTTCTTTTTCTCCCTCTGCTCTCAATTCGTTCGTTCGTCCTCTCTTTCTTTCTTTCGCAATCGTTCATTCTCTTTAGTGATTACGCTCTTCGTCGTCACACGCGCTGACACACACGGACACTGTTGATCGGTCGCCTGCTGAATCGCACTATTGTTGCTGCTGTTGTCGTCTGTTGATATCGGGCACCATTTTTTGTTTCCTTTCTCGCTTGCTCTCCATCAACTTGCCTTGTTTCGCTTCAATTCGCGTGCGCTAGAATACATTGGTGACAAACGCACGCACAGTACCCGTCTGTCATCCAAACAGCGTGTTAAGTTTCCTTCCTGTCGTCCTGTTGCTTCCAATGGCACAATATAATCCTGCATGCTAACGTCAATAGCAACAACAGCAGCAGTAGCAGCAGCACCATATCGGCGCCCAATCGCATTGTGCGTCGCGCTGCACGTGCAACACCTGGCGCACGTGCACTTCTACCACTCTCTTGCCCCTTGCTTCATTGTTAGCTACTTTTTTCTTCCTCCGCTTCTGCTTCTGCTGATACCGCCGAGTGCATATTTTATGTGCTCGGGATCTCGCTTGAGGTCGTCTGATCACTGGCTTTCATTATTGACAAAATCAACTACCGCACACACACACACACACACACACAAACCTTGCAAGCTCAGCAGCATCCTATCGCATATTGCAAAACTGTGTGTTTCACGTCCTTGTTTCGATTAGACGTACACATTAACATCGTTAACCTATCGAGACCCACAGCCGCTAAGAAGGAGAAGAACAATCGTCAGATTGTGCATTAACAATTGAGTTCTCCCTCTCTCTCTCTCTCTCTCTCGCTTTCTTTCTGAACCTTTGAGCTTTATGAATCTTCTCTGAGCTGCATGAATCTTTTAAAAAATGTTATCACACACGAGATATAGCATTCAAATTTACGAGAAAACATATTACAATGGCCATCACACTTGGATGGCAATAGTGAGTAGTGCACACCAGCAGTAGCTCACATGATGTGAGGCTCGTCAGCACGTGCATGCGAAGCGAGTGTATGCACGAACGACTTTTTGCCAGCACCCAAACCAGCAACAATCAATGCAAAGCAACAATTTGCACTACATTGTTGTGTGTAGGCTGAGAGTGCCAATCATTTAATGACTGAGGTCACTTTGAGGTCAAGTTAACGCGCGTGCGTGCGCCCCGACAACTACCACAATACAGAATTTGTTACATTCAACATCTGGAGCCCATTCGCTCAACAAGTTGCATTTATTTTTCACAATCTTCAATGGCTTAAGTAATTGCAGATGCAGATTCTGTATTTCAATTTTGTCAATGTTGATCTAGTTGCACCCACACACTAAATTACTAATACTACTTGGTTTACGCTCGCAAGACACTTATGGTGAGTCATTTCTCAAGTAAGAGGATCGTCACTTCGTTTTGAGAGTGATCAAGAGGAACCTATTGAGTTTTAAGGCTCAAATCTAGGTTGAGTGTGAAATTTTACGTTGTCTTTCACATTATTTCATTAAATGTTAAAAAATGAGAGAGACGTGCACACAAGTGCGAAATGTTGTGTTGCAATGAGAGTGTTAGAATGAAAAATTATTGAGTTCAGAAGAATGAGTTTTAACTAGGTCGAGTTGTGTGATCAATGTAGACATCAATCCATTAATCTTGACACACTAACTAACACTATGGTGATTTGCAGACAAAAATCAATAGTAAGTTGTTGCAACCAATTAGAGCACGAGAAATTCAGACTAAAGATATCTCTTGTTCTTCAATTTTTCGTCTTGCGGCTAACAAACAACAATTAGAACCTCATTAAGCTATGCTCTCATTGTGTGTGTGGACAATGTACACACAATTTTTTGTTGCTCACTCGCAAGAACTAGCATGTTAACTGAGGAATACTGAAGGCTAGAAACACTTTTTTGACGACAATTCTCAATCATAAGGCAATAAGTTTGAATGAATCAGAGACGAACAAGGACGAAGAAGTAGAAGCACGAGAAGCGAAGCAAGGAACAAGCGAATGAAGCGACAACAACTAATTCGTCAACAAGCACCGGAAATTGTCGCTGTTGCCGTCTTCGTTGTTGTGATCAGTGCATTCCAAAAGAATGCTCTATGCACAATGTGATGTGTGAGAGTCAGTCCTTATTTGTGTTCATCATTTGAATCGGAAATGCAGCAAGTTTTCGAGCTTCTAGTTAGTTTGTTCGTTCGTCACTTTCATGGCCAATGATTAGTATTCAGTGTCAGACATGTGACAAACGACACTCGATAGACATTCAATTGAGAGACTTTGCACAA
The DNA here is from genome assembly GCA_019968535.1 of Fragariocoptes setiger. Classification (NCBI taxonomy): domain Eukaryota; kingdom Metazoa; phylum Arthropoda; class Arachnida; order Trombidiformes; family Phytoptidae; genus Fragariocoptes; species Fragariocoptes setiger. The sequence goes on along the minus strand of JAIFTH010000472.1, from coordinate 8,669 downwards.
CATTCAAAGCAGTCAACAGTTGTATGCTATTGCTGTCTAATTGTGCTGACGACTTTTAAAAACACAAGACAAGAAAACAATGCGCGCAGATGGTCAACGCGTTGCATGCTTGCGCGCTCGTTTGTGTCATCGGTGCGTGCGTACTGATCGACTGCGGTGATGCTGCCTCAATTTAGTTCAATCAACAGCATGTTGTCCACATGCTGGCCGTGCGGCCACACTTGCAGCGGTCACTTGCAACATCAACAACAACAACAGCAGCAAGAAAGTCGAACCAAATGCAAGTCGTGCAAGCCAGAGTCTAAGTCATCAGATGCAAAGAAAGCTCAAAGGCAAGTTGCGAGTATGCAGACAAGCGGCAGTCGATTGGCGAAACACATCACGAACAATGACAACGACACCAGCTATAATAATAGATGGCAGCAGCTGGACACAACTTTTTCTCTCAATGTCGCATCTTCTTCTTCTCTTCTTAACACTGAACAATGCAACTTGAACTTCAATTTGGAAAGAATGTTCATCATGATTTGAACCACCGAATACAGCTGACTTGATACCAAACAGTAGTAATAATCATTATCATGCCATCTAAAATCTTCGCTGAATCTTCTCTCGTGATCGTGGTCAGCATGAGACGACGATCGAATGGTCGATTGATGAATATTCGTTCGTTCGTCTAGCTGCATGCTTGTTTCGTTCTCGAGCAACAAATGTATTGCAAGCAGCACGTGTTGTGTAGTTTTTGTTTCATACAACACGACGCATGTTTCATTCAATGTGACGTTGAAGTTAAAAGAAGAAGACGAAGCTCATGTTCGAATCCAAATTCGAGTTTAAAGGAGGGGTTGTTGGAGTTAGTGGACATACAGAGTGGTGATGCTCACAAAGCAAATCATAGGCAACAACAAGAAGAAACGCCAACGCACAAATCAATAAAAGTGGAATGGAATATTCACATCTGGCGTTGTGGTGTGCTTGAATGGTTTCCAATCGATCGATAGTCAATATATCGTGCTGCTGCTGGTTTAGTTGTTGTCAAAGTTTAAAAACCAAATGACAACCGGCTGGCCGATCTAATGTCGCCAGTATGCACGCACGTATGAACTAGGCTGACAGGAAGAGCTTTGAGCAACAATTGTGATGACGAATCGCCTTTGTTTAGCTTGACTTGACTTCACTTGACCACGAGTTGTCCAAAAACTACACAGCACGCACCGCTGCCACGACACAACAATTCAGCACGTGTTTTCGTCATCGTCGAATGTCGTGCTTCATATCCTTATGGTCCACATATTGCAGCTTGTTGTATACAGCTTGCAGCCGTCGTTCTTCATTGTCTGCTGTGGCTGAACTTGAGGCTTTCGGCTGAATGAGTCAACAATCAATGAGAGACCGATCTATAATGGAAATGGCACACAAACTGAATGAATCTGAATGAATCGATGGATCGATCGATGAACCAAATGAGCGAACGAACGAAAGCGGTTGGCAAAATACGCTTCTGATCGACCACAACAACCGACAAGCTGTGCACTGACAAACTCCCACTGTAGCTAACAGGCTGGCTAGTAGACAGACAGACAGTCAAGCAAGCAAGCAGCAGCTGATAGTGGTCACTAACTTTTGTCATATTTTTGTTCATCCTTTGGGTCGTAAGGACAAATCCTACAAGCACGCAGCATACACGCACGTACAGATTGTCACAATACACACAAATCATGTTCGTTCGTTTGGCCAAAATGAGCAGCTGATTTTTTGAAGCAGTTTCTCTCAATTTAGTCAACAATGTTGGTTCGCTGACAATGCAATATGTTTTTGCTCAAATTTAAAAAGCCAAACGAAGATGTGCGCGAGATTCAAATGTTTTGTGACGAACCCTGGCTGACTTGACATGGGTAACTTGTTGCTGCTGCTGCCGTTATCCGTGTGCATCATGCTTTTCCTTTCAAACAAATACAAAGAAACCAATCGGAACGGACGAAACACACACACACAAACGGAAGTGACCAGCACCGTCCGGCCTATGGGAGCACCAAAGAGAGCGAGAGGCAACGAACCGACGAAGCACATTGTTGTTTATTGTCGTCGTAGCACGTGCAACAATAAAGCGCCCTTGCGTGTTCGTGAACGAGTGTGTGTGCGTGACACTCCGTACTTCGTGCAATCCAAAAAGAGAATGAGAGAAAGGTTGAGGCAAATGGGAGAGAATGCAAACAATAGCGCAGGTGAGAACATGACACGCTGCACCAACATCCTGCTGGCGCTGTAGCACGTGCAGCAGCATTACAATACAGAACAACAATAGCAGCAACAAGAACAGCAGCACTGCACAATGCACAATCTGTTTCAATTTGAGGTTCAGTTTCTTGACTGACTGAATGGCTGTGACATTGCTACTGTTATTGCGATTGTTCACAATCGGCATTCACATAGTCTGATTCTGATCTCAGTGCTCAGTGTGAGCGATAATCTCGTGGCGCACACTTTCGCGTCACACTTCCTGTACAAGCTCTACGTCGCGCGTTGTCCGGCCATTTCGATGCACCGGCCACTTTTGAGCTCAGCTGTTTCTCAGCTCATACTGCAGCCACTCGTTTCTCGCAACAATATAAATGCATAAGATGGACGGCCGGCCACAAGTTGCGCACCGGTTCGCAATTTGAGTAAAAAGTAGCAAATAAGTAGCGATTGACACAACGACGATGTGTCAATCGTTGAACCGGAATTATGCTGATGCAACACGTGTGCTCCATGTGCATCATTCGACACACGAGCAGCTTTATCGCATTGCTGACGAATCGATTCGTCAAGGATCAGCACTCGCAGCAATTCGCTTTCCAATTTCTACGCCTGACCAATATTTGTCAACAAAGCATTGCGCAAGCACAATGAGACCGACATCACCAAGCAGCGAGCCTTCATCGGTGGCATCTTTTGGATAATCTTTAATGCACTTAAATCTGGTTTGATAGAAAATGTTTGAATTGTTATTGACGTCTAATCGTCGAATCAAAATGCACGCATTGAATTTACTTTGTAAACAACGATTATCAATTCGACCTGTCCATTGAGGCTACGTATGTCGTCATACAAGAAATAAGAGGGAGCGAGAATGTGATGAAATGAAAACGGCGCACCCCGAGTCTGTTACTGCCATTTATTGGAAATCGATCTCTGTTTGTTATAATTTTAATTGCTCTCGTTATGTCGTGCCAGTGACGTCCAAAATGGCATAGAATTGTTCGACTTAAAGATCGATTTGAATTTTGTTGGTCAACGAGCCGCTCCATTCACGAGATTAGCTGACAATCTGATGCTGATGTTGCTAGATCAATCTTAATGTTCAATGCCTGCAAAGTCAAATGCAGTCTAAAGAACTCACTGTCTGTTGTCTGCTGCCTGACGTCCGCTGTCTAATGTTAGTTAGTCAGGCAGATAAGGAGCTCATCATCAGTAGCTTCCATGCATTAGCATTAGTCATGCTCTTCATTTTATTTTATGTATTGCTCTTTAGACATTGCTCGTGCTCGTGCTTGCCAGACGCCAGATGTCAAACGAACGGTCAGGCAGACAGACAGACACACGGACGAACGAACGAGCCTACGAATGGCTGGACACGCGTCTCACAAACTACAGTCGTCAAGCGAAGAATGCACTTCGCTGAACGTCGCGCGAAAGGACAATTGTTAACTGTTGAATGTTAAATTGCTCAAAGAAAAGAAAAAAAAAGATAGAAAGCGCCTCATTGGCTTTCGGTTCTTCTCGAACTGACTTGAACTTGTTCAACTTTCACTCATAGTCGGGCCAATCGGCTTGTGTGTGTGTGTGTGTGTGTGTGTGCGTGCTGTTCTTAAGCTTTCGATTGTGCAATCATACCAGATTAGAGAAAGTCCAATTGAGAAAGAGAAAAGCTGTATTTCCTCAATAGCCATTATTTGCATCACTATTGTTATTATTGTTATTGCCATCTTGATGAGCAGGGATGCTTTGATTCGAACAGCAAACAAGCAGTGAACATATCGTCAACATCAATCGGCGTCCTTATTCTATCACTAACTCAGTTAGTGATTCAATGCAATTGCGTTTGTTTCGTACGACTCAAGGAATCCAGAAGCAACCGAGCGGAACGCGTTTCACTTGCAACAACTGCCTCAGTATCTACAATGCAATGCAATGCACTGCAACGGCGATGAAGATGAAGATTTCAACATCACCGCAACAATCAAATGTTCAATCTACGACTCCAATGCTCCTCTGCACAAATTTCGTGGTGTTGTTCGCACTGAAGTTATTTTCATTTGAATATTGCCCTCCATGGAGTTCTTCGTCAAATGAAGTGCAACACAGGAAGTGGTGTGGCCTCTCTCTATCTCTCTCGCCTATTGCTTGTGATTGACTGAGAATCGTGCTATGTCGTTGCGTAATAAGCGACCGGATGTTGGACATGACGCCGTTTAATGTCGATGTGACTGTGTGTCAGGCACGCGCACTGTCTGGCTGCTTGGCCTGCGAGCGCGCGTGCTAGTTGCTGGTTGTTCTAAACAGCATTTATGAGTCATGCCAAGTCAACAGCAGCAATGTCTAATCTTATCGCTGGTTGTTCGCTGCTGCAACACACTATCCAGCAGACGCCAGTACTAATGCTCATGACGAGGCCACTTGTCCTGACCATTCAACAAGCGACCGAGACTAGACCAAGCGAGTCTACGGATGAGCGATGATAATGACTTCGTAACTGTCGATGATGTTGTGCAGACCAACTGCTGTTGTGCAATATAAGCGCACTGGCAAATGCATAGTTAGCTTGCACACAGTCATTCGTTCATTCCAAGAGTAGCAGTTGAATGAAAATTTCTTCAGAATCTTCATTCAAGTGTTGGATCGAAAATGATATTGATCCTCATTCCTGGCGTAGTGGAGTAACAATAATCATGCTACACCATGTTGACTATCTTTCGTCTACAATTGTTATTAGCCAGATAGAGAGAGAGAGAGAGAGGCTGATTGGAATTGACTCAACTGAACACACACGTATACATACATCTTACTCTATTATTTAGATTGACTTAGCCTATAAGCCTAAATAAGCGAACAAATGTAAATAAAAACGCTTAAGAATTATTTAATCAATGATGACATGAATCCATTTTTCACTTAGCCACACAAACAATGTCTATCAACATTAACATTGACATGAAAATCAACAATAACAGTGCGTTCTTGTTATCAATGAACATCAACAATTATTCATTCTTGCTGATAAACTTATTGTTGTTGTTGTTGTTGCTGTTTGTGTGATGCCATAAACAGATCATAATTGAATGTGTGGGAGAAATATTGGTTTGCGCACAAGTCAAGTGTGAACTAAAGAATGAAGATCGAAGAACAAAAAGCTATGAGTGGAATGAGCGAAAGAGGCCTCAAGTGGAAGCCCAAGCTCAAGTAAACTGCAGTTGAATTTGAGGTTCAAGTTTGAGCGTAAATGAAATTTATTGTTTTTTCTCGCCATTGTTGCATCATTGTGAGTGTGTGTGTGTGTGTGTGGCCAATACACTCATTCGAACGTTCATCTTTCAGTCTCATTTCAAGGCTGCTAATACACTTGTCGCTGTTGCCGTTGCCGTCGTGGTCGTCTCGGTCGTCACTGATGACCACCAAGTGCGTTACCGAATACCAGCAGCCAGCTTAAGAATGCCTGAAGTCAAGAAAGAGAGCAACAACAATTGATGTTGCAATAACTGCTGCGTTTGTGTGATCTCGTCGCTGTCGCTATTTTTGTTGCTAATGGCGGCGCCGTATCAGCCACAAAAGCTGAATGAAGTCATGCTCATCGCGCAACCAATCAACCAACGACAACAACAATAACAACTGCAACGACAATAGCTTTACATTAACATCGAGCTGGCGCTCTTTGTGTTCGATTATTGTCATGGACTGCCACACAACATGCTGGACATGATGCCATGTCGTGCCATGCAATAATGCGATTCAATAGTAATTGTGTTTACTTGCCACTTCAATTTCAAACTAGCAACTTTCACTGGCGACCTCTCAGCCAGCTTTCTAACATGAACGCGATCCTGATCGAACGCGAACTTGCTCTCATTTTGCTCTAATATTCATCGTATAGCTTCGTCGCCCGTTGACATTGATTTGAGCAACGGTATTAGCGCATGACCGAAACTATTCGGTTTCTGCTTCAAATACTTTCTTCGTGCTGCCTCGAACAGCTTCAACGTTATCACTCTCTGCATGATCTCATGGCGGCCGCTGTGCTTTATTGCTCACGTGCCACTTACTTCAAGCGATCAGTGAGCATGATGACACTGATGGCGCCATGCTTGCTTGTTGCTGAGCACCAGAGCGCAAGCAGCAACAGCAACGACAACAGCGACAAACCAATGTTGGCTAACACTGTTGAGTCAATTTGAGTGTGTGGCGAATGATTCATTCTACAGCTCCGTTCGGATACACAGCTAGCGTCATAAATATAGCTGCCGCTCACATAGTAACACATAATATGTTCGTCAAGTGTTTGGGTGTGTATGCCACCTGTCACACCTGTTATTATACTACAATACACTTCACTGTGTGTCTTCTTCATTTTGTCACTTGTTGCAACTGGTCGAGCTGTCATTGCGAACACTGTCGGCTGTAAGAGTAACAAGTGAAATGAGTCAAACAAGATGCATGCTTTCAAACATATTGTTGTAGTTACGCGTGCCACACACACGACACTGATTTAGAACACACAATATCGTCAAGCGCGCGCACACATACACACACACACACACGCAACCTTGAGCCGTATTGTAACATCAAAACCATGCCGACAATAATTGTACACATCGTCGAACGAATATGCAGCACGAAGAGGACTTCAATAGCTTGGTAAGTATTGGCGCGGCCTTATATGCGTATAGGGCTTGCGCAACGAGTAGACACCACACGTCTCCGCAAAGAATCCAGCAATTATTTGCCTGAATGCGTTGGATGGGTCGCTATTGACGGTCTCCTTCAATTGAGATAACAGCGCCTGATTGTTGTTAGCATCCGATCTTTTAATGATAGAGTCGAATTCTTCTTCTGTAAGTGCTGGCGAGGGTGACGTATCTGATGTGTAGATAAATCCACTAATCGCGATCGTCGCTAGAATCAGTTGCAGCTTAATCATGGTTCCTCTAGTGCCCTCACTGAAATTTACTGATTCGTTGATTGAATGTTAATTGAATATCGATTTGAAATATTTTTCTACGCGTTTTATTGATGGATAGACTTTGGTCGTCAGTAAGTTTTCACAATTGTCTTGTAGACTCGTCCGATCGAAGCGACCGTACTAGCTTTGCAAGCCAGCACAAGAAGTTTATATCGAGATGATAAATCTTAAATTAAGAACTGCGCACATGTGAAGTGAGCAATGACAAAGAGAATGGATGCTAGGTAACTATCATTTCTAAATTATTTGAAATGATCGAGCCGATATGCATTCTGCGTAGATTATTGATTTATTGTATCTGGTTAGACAGTGTTAAATGACATGTGCTTCAATCATTCATGATGCACCTGTTCGACGATTGCACAAACAATCATCTCGATTGGAGTTGCATTGACGACATGCAATTGTGTGCACAACGTGTGTGCCATCAATTAAGGTTAATGACAAATCAGGATGATTTGTAACAACGAAACTCAATCAACAATATGATTACTTTTCGTTGTGTGATTATTGTTCTTCTGAACAAACTCAATAAACTAAATCATTCGATCAAAACCTTTCACTGAGTGAAGTTCCTTTTGATAGACAGTATCGTCAGGTTTATTGGCCATCGCGGCAGGCAACACAATTCAAGAATCAATGTTCATCCAGTCAATTGGTTGATTTTTGATAGTACGAGCCAAAATCACCGTTGATGGGATCAATCATTGTTGCTGGATCTTAGAGCAAGGTGTGATCATCTGAATTGTTCTAACGTTTTGACTGCTCATCATTAGCTCGACTTCTTCTCTTGTTCTTGTTTTTCTTTTCCTGCAGACTACTTTTTTCCAACAAGTCGACTTGATATTGATGCAATTCCGGGATACATCTGTATAGCTGCCTGACCAAATCTTCAACAAGTCGGCTCTCAGCAGGGTCTCGAGATAGTTGCTCAAGTTTCTGAACAAATTCTTCATTTACAATATATTTTGCATCTTCTCCGATGTGGCGAATGTACATTGATATCCGTGAAAGTGCATCATTTCTCGCACCAAAAGTTGATTGCTCGTTGACAACGATGTCCCTGAGTTTTGGCATCACGCGACCTCCCATAAATAAATAGACGCCACCTGGAAGGCGACCACTCAACAACTTAATTATTTCATGAGCTTTCTCTCTAATATCGTGATTTGCAGAACCAAGTAACGGCAGCAAGTATACTGTCAACTCTCGGTCCTTGAATCCCCTCATGCCAGGCTGATGGATCAAACTCTCCAAGGCCTTCAAGGCATCTAGAAGTCCCTTGGAGTCTTTATCTTGTGAGCTGATCAATTGCTTCAGCAGGGGAATAAAATATCTCGGCCGGAAAAAATCCTTTTTAGAAGAAACTATTCGAAGAACTAGAAGAGATATTCTGTCCAGCAAGTCTGGATTACAGTTGCCTAGTTCCATCAACAGTTTATAGTTACGGCGG
>JAIFTH010000471.1:0-26290 GCA_019968535.1 Fragariocoptes setiger | reverse complement strand
CAAAGCGGCTATGATTATGTCGGTATTCTAAAATTCGTATCACAGCCTACTTTGACGAGTGAGTAGACTCGACACTCATCGTCAGTCAACCTGTTTCTATCTTTGTTATTGAGACGATCAAAGAAATCCCTTGATACGAATAAACTGACATTTATTACCAAAGATTGTTCACTACTTCAAACATCAAATTTCTATCTATCTGATCAACAAATTTGATGTGTTTCATATGTTTATTTTATTTTTGACTTGGCGTTCTCCGGCTTGATCGCGATATCCGCTTTATTCTCTGGTGTCCGGTCTAGTAGATCGGGATTCTTAATCATTATGTCCGTCAGTATGTTGTCTATGTATTTTCTCAGGCGGACGTTGTCTTCCTTCAGTTCCTTACGCTCCATAACAACCTGTGCCACATCAATGTCCTCAATCTCATCTGCGAGACTGTACGATTTGTTACCCTCTTGGACTAAGGACCGCCCTTCTTCAAGTTGATTATTCAATAATTGTATATGGAGTTCGTCATTGACCTGTTTGAGACGCCGGTTCTCTTCTTGAACACGAACTAGATTGCTCTCAAGTTCGTTGACAAGCTCCCTATTAGATTTGACGCCATCCTCTTGGGAGGGCGATAGTTTCAATCCATTTAAAGCTACATGAGTTCCATGCTCACTCGAGATCTGATCGCTAACAATGCCCGATGAGTTGAGCTGATCAAAATCTTGATCATCGTAACTACTTGAAAAACTGTCTCTTCTGTTCGGTGTTCTGATGCTGTGGAATGATTGTTCGTGAGTTTTCCTCAGACTGTCGTTCAATTCTTCATTCAGTGCGTTAATAAGTGTGCTTTTGACAGACTCTTCTTCTTTGAGGCGTCGTACAGTTTCTTTCAGTTGATGGATCTCAATGTCCATTGCATTAAGCTCATCTGATTTGGAATGTATATCTCTCTCTAAGGCTTCGTTCTCACTGCGTAATTTTTGTATGGTTGATTCACTTTTAAGAAGATCACTTTTGACTTGTAAAAGCTCCTGTTGCAACAAGTATAATGTGTGCAAATGTTGCTCACATTCACTAGATTGTGCCCTTGCTTGTTTGGCCATTGCTTCACGGTGCTTCTTTTCGTCCTCTTTTTGTCGTGTTTCAGAATTGAGCTCAATCTCTCGTACTAAATCTTCCAGTCCATGTACTTTATTGTGCAAGGCTTCGTTTTCTTGCTTCAAACGCAAATAACGTTCGTTGGTGGACGATTGATTCTCAGTTAATGTTTCGACTTGTCCAAGCAATTGTTCGACCTTGTGATGGAGATCCTGATAATCATCTTCTAATCTGTTCATAGTAAGATTTGAGTGTATGTTTGCAATTGCAGAAATATTCACGACGGACGGAAATAATGAGGGAATCTTCGTTTGGTATATAGAGACATAAGTTTAAATACTAATAATAATGATCGTGTTAAAAAAAGGCGATAAATATTGTTGACTGGATTGCTGCCGTAGAATGTAACGCCGTAAGGAGGCAGCTGTATCTCGGTGAGTCCAATTGTTGAATGTCACCAGAGAGATGGTATGATAATTGCCTAATAGATGAGAACCAAAAGGGCAGTAGGGACCATTCATGCCACAAACGCTAGATTGCAAATGAGACCAATGCCAAGCTGTTTGTGCCTGAGAAACATTGTTTGAATAATAAAAATGAAAACGTATGTTTCACGGCGGGTGAGTTTAGGTGGTCCGATGTTGATGCTAGCAGGCGCATTTGTTGTTGTTCCGATTGTGAACTCATTTTTTTCGCTTTGTTTGATGATGCCAGCAAGCAACAGATGGCGCTTTTGTTGCCATTGTTAGGCGCTCATTTCATTCTTCGTGTTCATTACCAAATGTGGTACAAATCGCCCTCACACTTTGTATCGCTCTCTTTCCGTAGTCATGAATAGTTGGATCGGACCCCAAGTCATTAGTGAGTTTAATCTCGGTCTCTCTAAATTAAATATCAGCTCACATTATTGAATACTTTCTCTCAATTGATGATACACAGAATCATTTCTTGATCATGTTATCATCTATTAGGCATACAACATCAACATTGTTTCATCATTGACGAGGATTGCTCAAATCATACTAGTTGATCTAATATCATATCATGACTTCACTTGATGGCTGCCTTGTGCATTGAATAACATCTAGGAACTCAATCCTCAAATAAGGGGCCAATCAACATGGCAAGATGTTAGAAATCATTCGTAGTTATCATAGCAAATACTATTATTGCTCGAGATTTCATCCCCATGTAACCATGCGTGCTGTTCTTACACGCTTGCTTTCCACTATTTAAGCAAGAACACATTTTGTATCTTACACATTCAATAAAATCTCTTCGTTCAGTCAACATCGTGGTTGCGCATTGGTCAATTCTTAACACAAGGTTCGTTGTTTATATTGGCGAGCAACAGATGGCGTGCTCGTTGCTGTATATTTAGACGCTCATTCCAATCACCGAAAGTTAGTCTAAAATCTTCGAATATATAATCAATTTAGATTCAACTCTATTGAACAAATTCGTGCTCACAAATGAATCTCATCTAGGTGCTAAGTGTTTGCGTGATGCGTTCAAAGCAAAAGAAAAAGAAAATGAAAATGAATGAGGAACAAAACGGAAGGGGCCTTGATGTGACTTCAGTTGTCAGTTCAGGGAGCTTGTTTAGCAGAGTTCACCATAACTAACGTGTTGAGCATGGTATGCCCATGAAAGAATTCCTTATCTATTAGTTCGGGAATTGCAATGCAAGCTGAACGGACCGTTGATGCATTCAATTGTTATGTCACATTGAATTGATCTGTGGAAATATATGGATCAAAAGCGTCATTGACAGCGATTGATCAATTTTTAAAGAATCGACAAATGGTGCAAATTATACATTGCACTTGTCCTCCGAGTCAAGCAACATTTGGCACCATTTCTTGTGATTCAATGCTTGTGTGCCTATTGACGTGTCAGTGTATTGTGTGTAAATTTTTGGTAAAGTGTCGAATTGTGTCTCTAGATTGAGTCATTGATGAGTTTATCATCTAACCTTGTTATTGTGTGCCATTCATCACGAAGGCTATTGTCAAATGTTAACTTTATCAAGCAAGCGAGTGAGCGGCTAAGTTGCCATTGTTGACTTGCTTTTGTCGACAATGGATGTGTTTTCGTAAATCAGCCACAGCAATTGCAAACACCCTAGTAACGCTCACAGTGAGCTTGTTGCATTGTTATCGCAATGATCGATGAGTTACACCATTGGGCCATCTGGTTAACGCTCACACTCTGATTAGGTTATTTTGTGCATTGCAGTTGCAACAACAATCACCAGCAACCACACTTGCGGGCACTCAAGTATATTGCATCACAAGAGTTTACAAGAAACTCACTTGTAACAAGAAGGGAATATTGTAAACGTGTTGAATTAGTTGAGTTTAAGTTTTGAAAGCTGAGGGCGCTCGCTAGAGTTGTTGGCTTGTAATTTGGTGTTGGCGCCTTAACATACATCATTCAATGTAATGGCTTATTCATAGACATTGTGAACACATTTTAAGCATTTGATGATGTATTTTATGCTCATTGCTGTTGTGTCACACTTGGGCTTGATGCTCACACTCGTATACTCACATACTTGTACTCAGGACACAATAAATGAATTGCCAACATCTAATGAATTGCATCATCATTTCGATTCTACTCTACTTACACGATGAAAGCACAATGCAATGCAACGATCAAATTCGCAGCAGCAGCAACAATCATTCAAGCTAAATAGTATGTGTGTAAGTGTCCAAGCAGCAACAACAATCGTTCTTTCACAAATCACAATCTACAATTGTTGTACAATTGTCGTGGTAACATTGTTGTTGTTTGCCAGTGCGTCTTCAGCTGAGTATGCTCATATAGTCAGCATAGTCGACACGAGACGAGAGTCTACTTATAATTATAATCATAATCATAATCACATTGTGTGTGACTCAATATTGCTGGACACACAATAACAGCTGACGAAGGCTGTTGCGATTGAGCGAATTTTTGGCTGTAACCAATGCAAAAGTTCTTGTTAAGCGCTTCATTATTTACTAACTGGGCGATGGTGTAAATAAGCTAGCTTTTGCTATGAATATTTCAAATCTTATAGGCTTGCAATATGTGCAATACGTTCTCCCTATATTTGTTGCTTGACAACTTTCGGATTGTTGCTTGTAAAATTTGGGATGATTTGTGTGTTATAAGCATGGCTGCCATAGTTGAATGTTTATTCGATTAGTGAGTTCTATACTTGAAATTTGACTAGTAGCAACACGACAATCAATTTTGATCGCTAAGAAAGTAAACAAACAAACGAACGAACTAACGAACAATAACAATCGTCTCTCTTTGATAGCAAATCAATAGCTCTAGCAAAAAGACATAGTGCAACGAGACGAAAAAATAATAGACAAATTTTAGATAGGCTTGGGACCTATGTATTGTTCATCAGAATGCAAATTGTTAGCAGTAGAAGTTCAAGTCAACGTTGGAAGATCAACGAGAACAACAACAAGATCGTTTAACAACTACTGGTAATCTAAAAGTTAGATAATAAACTCGAAACAAAGCCAGTCTAAACCCTGTAAGCGACTTGAAGAATAGATTCGGCGGTGTTGAAATCCATTCAATTAATTAGCTCTTTATTCGCTTTGTACATCATAATCGTTTTTCTAACGTTTCTCTTACTTAGAATAGTCTTAGAACAGTGTTCTCGAACGAACGTCTCATTCATCAATTGAAACAGTGTTCATTCTGCTTCAGTAAGTTTCATTGTAATCTACAATCGTCACGTTCTCCTGGGATGATCTGTGGTATTCATTGTGCCTCTCTATTGAATCATCCCTTCATTGAGATTGGGTTAGATCAAAGAACATTTTTCATCTAAGCGATAAAGTTTAGTTTGTTGTAGATGCCTGCTGGTTCAATGTTCATCGTTCAATCAGTGCAATAGCTCAATAGCTCAAACAACTGTTGTGCTCGTAGTTATTATTATCAGAGTCCAACACTTCGAGGGCCCGCAATGGTCGATCAATCGATCGATCGGTCGATTGCAATATTTAATTGTTGGCGCCCCAGGCGTTAGTTAAGTGTTGCGAATAAGCGTTCGCTTGTGGATGGTGTGTGTGACCAAGTGCTTGATGGCTGTGATGATGCGAATAAGGCGACGCATGAGTGCTGCTAGAGTAGGCTTGTGTGTGCGGATGATGATGTTGACCCAATGAAGTGAGATGCGTCGTCTGATGATGTCCCACTGCCACTGCACTCAACGGGTGATGCGGATGATGCGAATGCTGATGACCTCCTTTGATGGCGGCCGCTGCAAATGCCGCTGCTTGATGGTGCGAATGATGATGCGCCGCTGCACTGAGTGCCGAATGATGTGCATGTGCATGATGCGAATGATGATGCGGATGATGATGATGGACGCCGGCGTGGTGAGAATGATGATGATCGGCGGCGGCAGCCGACGACATGAATGCGGCCGACGACGCGACGGCCATTGCGGGATTCATGCTGGCCAACGGATCGTTGGCGGAGTGGCCCATGTTGAACATGTTCATCACCTGTTGTTTCATGACAAATGTCAAATGAGATCAAACAAATGAGCGTGAGATAAAATTGATTAGCGATAAGTTTTATTTTCTCACAAAATCGTCATTCATTCAAAGTTCGGTACAAGTGAATAGTATGTTGTAAATACAGTATGTTGCTTGCTGCAAGAAGAAAAGTGAGTGCTGCCGCTACCAACAAATCTGCCTCACATCCACCTCACTTTGTTAATGAGACCCTACATGGCATTTGAGCTAAATACCAGACTCCACAATACTTATTGATTCACACTGAACTTCAGACACGATTTTCGTTTCTCTGAATATTTATTTCATTTCAATCTCATTTTCGCTTCTTAGAAGTTTGACTCTTCAAAGTTGGATAACTTTTAAACCACAAACTCATGCATTCCTCTTAAGCATTTAGTGCTGGATAAAATAAAGTTAGTGAGAGATTTACACATTGTGCGTATGAAGTACACTATTGAAGTCTTCAATAAGATCAAAGCCCGTTTGCCGCCGTCGATACCTCACTCAACTCAACGTTCAAAGCCACAAGTTAGAGAGTCAAATGAGCAAGTGAAACATGCAAGATACAACATGGAAATATGGAACAGACAACAAAAATACTTTTTCTCTCTTTTACGCTTGCACTCGTTGAGGTGACTTTGCACGTAGACTTATTAACGCCAGCTCTCTTCAAACTGTGAGCAAGCTATAAGCTATGAGTTGTAAGTGTTAACACTAAGTTAGGTTAAAGAGACAACAATCATCATGTGGTGGGTCTTGCACACTAGCATTGGCTGACCAGCAATCACCTGAACACCGACTAGCCGATCGACCGTAAGCCACATTCAGCAGCAGCAGCAGCAGCAGCAACAATAACAACAATCAATAGCCACACGCACGTTATTCATCACATATAGCGGCCGCCAATCAATGGAAGCCAATATGAATAAAGCATGAGCTGAAAGAATAAATGGAAAAATGCAAAGAAAAAGTAGCGCCGACCAACGTTCAGTGTACGTGCTGCCATATTCTCTACGCTACAGGTATATTGTTGGCGCCTGTTTGGCTGGAATGCTAGCCGGTCAGTATTCACTGCTCTGGCAACACCACTCACTCGATCAGAGCAACATTGATTTTTATTGGTAACGGTCAATATCGAGAATTGGCCCGAATACAATGGTCAAACCGATTGTTGCTCGTCACCAGCAACGGACGGCGTGATCGACCAATCGATCAGTGTAGTCTCTTGTCCGGTGTTCAACTAACACACTCAACTAGTCATTGTTATCTTCCTCGTTCGACTGTTGTTACAACTGACTAACTGAACAAGCGCAGTGATAACAAATTGAAAGAATAAAATCATATCGAATATTGAGAGAGAGAGAAACAGTCAATGGGTCAAACAACAAGCCGACCGAGTGTGACTAAGGCCGACAAGTGTTGCCCGCCTCAAATGCAAACCGTGATTGGCTATTTTTATCATCTGCTCAGCATGCATCGCCTGCTTACATTTGCAAAGAGCTTGGCAAAGAGAGCTTCTCATTTCATTCGCATTTAACTCTCCAGCGACATGAGCATCTCAACTATCTTAGTGAATGTCTCTCTTATATCTTGAACATAACCCTCGTTCAATGATATCTTGGGTTGATTATTCAGCACCTCGTTACGAGCATCAACTACAAGCTGAACCTATAGAGCTGTGTGTGTGAAATTCAATTTGCATAATCTCTCAGCATCACAACTGAGTGCATGTGTGTGGCCCGAATGGATGAACAGCAAGTAAATGAATGACTGAATCGCGCGACCCAAATCACATTTGCTCCAGCCAAGGGAAATCGATTGTATTCTAATCACATTTCACTTCTAGTTCTTGGAATTCACTTGACTTTGCTGCGCAAGCTTGACTTTCAATGAGCTTGTCAGTCGGCTATCAAGTGACTAACATACTCAAGCCAGCTTCAAACTTTAAGCTTACTCAATTTTGATGGCTCATCATTGTAACAGACAGAAAGTTAAACAGCTGATTGGACGACCTATAAAGCTCATAAGTTCATCAAGTCAAAACATTTATATTCTAACCATGTGCATGCTAATTGCAAAACAGGTGTTAAAATGAGCCAATTAAGGTGTGTTGTGGTTCATGTGAAGTTCGATAAACAATCTCTCTAGACTGGATTTCTTAGTGTGTTGTTGGTGTTCTCGCTGAAATAAAATGAGTTAATGTTAAAATTAGCATAAGTTTCACATTGACGTCGAGTTTCATGTTTGCATTGTCGTCTTTATCAGTGTAGCTTGAAATGCTGAGTGCTGAATGTTGAATGTTAAATGTTGAAAGCACGTACTGGCGAATTTAACAAGTGAACAGTGAAACAAATACACATACTCAATATCTCAAGAGCTATGATTAGGGCAAATGTTCTAGAGACAAAGGTCACACACACACACAACGCTCGCTCAATATAACGTGTGGAGTATTAGAATGATAGAGCGATAAATGCATCTTGGTTTTGTTTGGCCATAGATTGTTGAACAACAGCAATAACAACAGTTTGAGGCCATTTAACAAAATTCATGGTCACTTGCACGAGCAGCTCGAGCGAAAGTGAAGTTCTCGAGACGCACGATTGCACTCAAGCGAGCTCAAGTAGTTATGATTAATTAACTATTTCCACATCTCGTTGTTTGTAAAACATTAAGACTGGCATTAGATAGATAGTTTGTTTTTGAGAAAGAGATTGTTATAATAATTTAAGAATTTTCATCAACAATAATCCAAATATTAGCACGTAACTATCTGTTGTTGTTGTTGTTACAACAACTTAATAATGATTGAACAACTAACTAGACATAACATGAGACGAAACGAGGACAAGAGAGCAAAGCACATGTGATTGAGTGCACCAGTAACATTTCAAGCATGAAAGCAGCAAGCCTTACAACAAGATGAACAAGTGTAATTGTCGTGAGTGACAAACACACACGCTCACTCTAGTTTCTGTCTCACTACACACTTCGCATTGGCGATGGGAATGGCAACAGCAATGGCACTTGCCTCTGCTGACCACAAGCACAATGGCTGCCCAATGCTCGATTTTGGGCGTCTCACGCTGATGCTGGACATTTCGTTCGCTGGTCGTTATTTGCTCAATTAATTACATGCAATGTATTTGTTGTAATTACAGTTGTCGCTACATGACAGCATACAAAAGACTGGTTGTTGAATTGGGCACACAAATTAAGTTGATTGGAATGTGCCGTGTTACGCCAAACGTTCCAATCAACGGTGACGTTCAAACATAATATGTTTGTCGACACAAACAAATGTTTTTTTCTTCTTTCAGCTCATTCCAATTTAATTCAAGATCACATGAAAACGGTCACAATGAAACAGACAATGGGAACTCTGGCTGACCAAAAATTCAAACTCAAATACTCTTTGAGAATGTCCTTTCTAAACTAATAATCGCTCATCAAACAGAGGAAACACATTGATATCTTACGAAATTTATGCTTACCTGCGATTGAATGGACGCCGCTGTGTAGGACGACGCTGTGGCACTGTCGTGCTGCCCCATTGAGTTGTACGATTGAGTCGTTGATGTGGCGCCATAATGTGATTGTTGCTGCTGTGTTGGCGAGTGTTTACTGGCAGTTGTTGTCGTGGTAGATGGTGACACTGATTGACTTTGATCAGGTGCTTGCTGCTGACTAACTTGGTGTTGACTGGTGGCTGCGGCTGCCGCGGCAGCAGCTGCCATTGCTAACGAGGACGAAGACGACGTTGCTGTTGCTGTTGCTGTTGTTGGCGCTGCTGCCGGCCCTGATGATGTCGTCGAGGATGCTGACGATTGTAGTGATTGGTGCTGATTGTTGAGTGCATAATTGGCCTGATTGGCAGCGTATAGATTCGACAAGGGACTCGACGATAACACAGCACGTGGTACGTTGTCGCCACTCGTTGTCGTTGTATCATAAGCCGTTGTGGCCGTTGTTTGCAAATCATTCGATGCCGACTGGCCAACGTCAGGTGAATCGCATTGTGTTGATTCGCGTTCGGTTGGATTTACCTGCTGCTGCTGATTGATAGTTAAGAATTGATTGTGATTGTATGGATCTGCAGTTGAATGATGATGATGCTGCTGCTGCTGTTGTTGCTGATGTTGATGCTGTTGTTGTTGGTGATGCTGATGACCATGAACAAGTGGCTGCTGCTGCTGGTGTTGATAATGGGCTGCTGCTGCGGCCGCACTAACGGCTGCCGTCACGTGACTGCTGCTCGGCACTGAAGAATAAGCGGCCGCGGCGGCCATTGTGGGCGCCAAGCTGGCCAACGAGAAGCCAGCGAATTTTTGACTGCCGCCAGTTTGCTTGCGAAATCGAGCGCGCCGATTACTGAACCAAACCTATAATTCAATCCCATCCGATCCAATTGATAATCAATAATTTCATCATTGTGATTAAGGTTGTACAGAAATGTATTAGATTGGTTAATGCAGTTAACAAAACAACATGTAAGTCTAACTTATGACTGATAAGTAAGCTCATTATCGTTCGGTAGTTGATCATGAATTCGTTCTTAGATTATGAAACATCGATCATTCATTGTGTCAAACGATTGCTCAAGTGCGATGCTCAATAATGTAACCATCAGCAAGCAGTTTGTTGGCTCGTTCGCTTGCTTGCTTGCTTTCTCGGTGGGCGAGTATTGGGAACAACAATAGCCACAGCAACTACAGTACAAGTAGAGAGCTTGTGGACTTGGAAATTAATTACACAACACAGCCGGCAGCAATCAACAGATGAGTGGCACAGGCTATTCAATTGGCGCCATCCTTCGATTATATAAAAATAACACCGTCAATAGAGCACAAACAAGCAGCGTCGATTGCAATGGCAGAAAAAGGAGACGAACTCTCTCAATCGATAAAGAGCGACTAGCTCACCAGGCCATCAACAATTGATAGTTTCTTCTCTCTGAAACGTAATGTTTGTTTAGCTAACCTCGATTGCGTGCTGACTTGATATTTTCACTCTCAAGTATTCTCTCTCTCTCTCTCAACCTGTGATTTTTGTTGTTGCCATCAGAAAGAAGAAAATGAAAAAAAATCAATTCCCTACAAAAAAGTGAACTCCATTGAAGTGAAGTAATTTCTGTTGCATTCGTTTTTTGGCTATCTAATGTTCATTCTGGAAATAGTCGTTTGTGTGTTGAAAGAGGAAACTGATATATGTTGGAAGCGTTATTTGTGGAAAACACACGAACAACTGTTTGTTCATGGGCTTTTTTCCTTCAAATTTTGCTCACTTCTTTTATGTGCAGTACAATCACAACAGTTCAATTATATATTGAGCTTTGTCTCTATTTTCAGGGCCTGTTGGTGTGATTGAAGGCTTGACAAAGAGGTGTGATAATAACTCGCCTTATTGCCGCAACAACCCGTTGACAACGTCCGGTGTATTATTGGCGTTTCAGACCGACGTATTTATAAGTCTCTGTTTTAGTTGCTCTGCGTTGTGTTTACTCGGCACGTGTCAATAAACAAAACCACTTTGTATGTGGCACACGAATTTTTTAATTCAACTGAAAAACCATTACTGAACAATCTTTTTTGCGGCAAATTGTGTTCGTTTTCTGTTACGTCACTACATGTGAATTAACGCCACCCGTTATCGATGGTCGATGCGAGATTGTTTCTTTGTTTGTTGACGCCACCGTCGCTGCCGCTTGGGTGGCGGTGTGAATCACTATTATTAATTCTGTGTTCGATATAACAATTGTTATAACCAGAACAACAACGGTCGTTGAGCCATTAGAAAGACTTAGTCGAATCTCATTTTGAATCAAAGTCAAAGTCGAAATGAGAATCGGAATGAGAATCAAAGTTCAAGTCAAAGAGCAAAAGCCGATACATTGATTGACAGGTGCAACAAACACTGATCACTCAAGGCTGAATCTATAGTTGGCAGCAGCCACACAACAACTTGTTGCATCACAAGTTGGTCATGAGTGCTCGGTCTAATTATCGCCTGAGTTTGGTTGTGTGAGCCGAAGCAGCATTTTTCGAGCAAATGGGCACCTCGTGATCAATTGATTCATGAGGAGAGATGGTCAACATTTGTTCAAAAGTGTAGCAGCCGCACACACAAATATTGCAACACTTATCGAGTTGAGACTTTTAGGCTTGAGCTCGATATTTGATCTATGCAGCTCGGTTGGCTCACAAGGCACTCTGGCTGACAGCCACATGCTGCTGCTGCTGCTGCTGCTGTTGTTATTACTGCTATTATTCACATGCGTATATTGTGCAAATCATACAAGTGTATGTGCTCGTTGCTGACTAACAAGCAACAAGAATACAATGAGAATGAAGCAAAGAATGGTTACATAACATAAGCACGGCGACAGCTGGCACGTTAGGTGTCGGCGGTCACACAAAAACAACTTCGCCGTCGTCCTCGTCTTCTGTTATTATTGTTCCTGTGGTGCTAATTGAAGCCGAGCACTTGACAAGCTTTAAACTTTAAACGAAAGAAACTCTGTGTGTGTGTGTGTGTGTGTGTGTGTGTGTGTGTGTGTGTGTTTGTCGGACCACCGCCAGCGTTGGCGCCATTCACGATTCAATTGAAATCAATTGGAATCGTGAGCTGCCAACTTGATCGGCTCAACTTCACTTCACTGAGGACTTGTTCCTTCTTCCTTTTTAAGTCCATACCTATGTCTATTGGCTTTCTTTCATACAAGAAGCTCAGATTTGATTCGATTTGATGAGCATACAGACACACACAGAGTCAAAAGGCCTCCTAGTCGAAAGGCAAAAGTTGGAAAGTCTAGAGAGAAAAACGTGAGCTCACCTTGTGATGGCACAACAACAACTGCAACAGTATCAGCCAATATTGTGAGCCACCAAGTGCGCGCGTATACTATCATATGCCATGTCTACGTAGGTTGTTGCGAACGTTCGTTTCGTTGGCGGTGGTCTTTGGCTGCCGCAAATATGATGCCTAATTCGTGTACATCACTCACAGCAGGCGAGCTTCTTCATATTGGATCGCTTCGAAAGAATGAACGAACTGAGAGCTTAAATGGCAAGCGATCGCTTGCACGACTCGCACTTCATTTTGCATCACATCATATCACAAGTTTGCACTTTACACTGCTTTATATTGACAGCTATGCTGAACACAATGCTGCTACTTATTAAAGGCATAATGTGCTGCTTCTTTCACATAAAATGAACATAAAAATCTTGCCAAGACATTGCAGACTCAGTTAATCTGTGGCTTTACTGTTTATGTGTGAGCGCGTCTCGAAACGATCCTAATCATTATGATATGAACATAATCATAATCATGAGAAGTGTTTTGTTTTGTATTTCTATAGTCACTGAAATAATTTCAAGTATCACTTGCTTCGGTGCTGCTTGAATTCTGCTTTAATGCTGCAATTCAAATGCTAGAACTGTCGAGTCTATAATGCTATTGAATCATTCTAAGTGTCTATGAGCCAACTCCGTTTGAGTAACCTCAGTGCGACTTCAACGTTTATGTGAAAGGCTATCATTTCACACATACACAGTTGATAATTGTGCACACTTGGACTTTAACTTACATTCTTGGTGTTATTGTTTTCCAACCACACACAAACTAGACGTAGAAATCATCACACATTCTATGACAATGACTCGTATCATACAACTTGCAATTCCTTTACGTTGCTGCGTTGGAGCGTTGCAACGTTTCACAACATTCTTTGTCACATTCACTTGTCATCGAAAGAATTGAGTGGTCGCTTTCTCTTGAACATGATAGCAAGAATCTTAGATCATATCATATTGTTGTGAGCAAGCTCAGTTTGACAACCGACGAGGTCCAACAAATAAACATCATATCCTCTTCGTTGTCGGTGTATAACTTTGCAAGCTCCCATGTCGTAGATGTCTGGTGGCGAACTCAATTTAAGCCTTTGAAAGAAACAACTCCACTATATGAGCTGTTTGTTCAAGTTTACAGCATTAACAATGCACTTAATGGAAGATAGCACCAGGTGTGTGCTCATTGCAGCCATCGATTGGTGACATCCAATCGAGAGTGAAGACAACAATTTTGTTAGCAGAATAGCCAACGGGCTTTTGTGAGTGATATGATGTGAGCCTCTAATGAATGGTCACTACTCATTCTGACAGGATCGTAAGCGTTCGTGTGCATCGTTTATGTGCACACTAACTAATCGGCATGATGGGCTTGCCCGATCAGGTCAATGTTTATACGCTTCTTTGTTTTTGTCATTATAACTGTTCGGCTTCACCTTCATTTGCGATTCCTTTTTGTCCAACTAAACTGCTGTTTAGTCAACGTTGCTGGGTCCATTCTAGTTCTGAATTGTGTTCTCATTAGACTTGTAGCCTTTTCTCCCTGTTGCTCATTTTCTCTCACAGTCAGTCAGTCTTTCAGTATGTTTATCCATCCTCGCGTCTGTATCATCCATTCATTTAGCATGATGGCGTTCTACGCCAAAGGAGTGGTACATTCAGGCGTATAAGAACGTGAACGTCAATGATGTGTATAGCACCTTATTAGTGGCCAAAATGTGTGGTGCAAGCAATCGGAGAACAATCACCGCACCAACAAGCTAGACTGTCTAACACTGTTGCTGTTCTCACCAAGAAAAGCCAATACATTTTTTGATCGCTCACTAGCAATAATCAATCAGCTTGGCTCCCAGAAAGTGCATCTCATCGTGACTACCAGAATAAAGAGCCAACGATCGCGTATGCGTGCAACTGCAGCGCGTGCTAACTGTTCAGCACTGAAAAATCACAACTGCTGTTCTTCTTGTTGGTCTTAGTGCTGTTGTTTGACGAATGGACGCTTATTTTCCATTCGCAATTGATTTTTGACCATCAATAATTGATAGCCATCCGCTGTAAACGACTGGACACGGACCTTGTCTACTCTACACTCTCGTGTCGACTTCCTATCGTTCCTATTCTTTTAATTCTTCGTTTTTGACCAAATTTGTGCGTACGTCGACCAGTTCGTCACGACTATTACCGACCATACAACTGGTGAGCTTCTGTTTGTCCGTTCCACGCCGAATCGATTCTCCACCTCCTTAATATCATTCGCTCATTATCATTATGATTATTGTTCTTATTCTCATACCATGTTAGCATCACCTGGCTAGTAAAATCATAGTTTGCCACAGAAATCTCGATTGTCTTTGTTTCAATTTTTGAAAAAGACTGATCATATGTTTTCAATTGCAATCATACGTCCTCTAGTGACAAAATTATGAATCGCCATTTTAAAATGGAGCACTGACACATGTGAGCGCAATGTGGTGCAACAATTATTTTGCACCAGCCGCCTGGCGGTGATTGTGTGAAATATTGTTCTCTCCTATACACTTTCATATATATATATATATATATATATATACACACACTCACACACATCTTCTATGCTTTAACAGTATGAAGACATATAAAGATTATGCGTAATAAATCGAATAGACTGCGAAGGACTTTGATATTGAGAAAATAAAACAAGCTGTTCGAAAATTTGATTTATCAAGCCATCGTAGTCGAATTCAAGCTCTTTATTTCTGCTATCTCGTGTGATCAAACGTCAGTGCCGCTCCACCAATGCAGCATTAAAGAACCAGAATCGCATGTCAGTCTATCATTTAAAACATGAAAAACAACGCCACCACAGAGCTGTGAAATCTATATCATATGACACTAACTGAATGAAAAATATAAAATGTTGTGTAATAATAACAATCTGGCACAATTTAAACATATATAGTGGGGCAGTTATTATTGAATACGATGCTTCAATAATCATGATCAAACCCGATGTGCGCCTGAAGGTGCGTCTCGGACGGCGAACAACTTTTATCTCGTAGACTTATAACGCATAAGAACATAATACATACATACACGTTTGTTGTCCAGGCAGTAATCATTAATTATTGCCCTGTAATTCACAATGAACGCAACATTTATTCAACCGAAAGATCACAGGTCCTTTTTGGTGCACAATATTCTTTGTGTTACATGCAATTCAGCAGCAACTGCGTCTATCAGATAGATAGACATACAAAGCGACGTGAGATATGGAACGTTAAACCACCTTAGTTGGAGCGGTAACAATGGAAACTTTCTAATGTTATCGTTATAACTGAAAACACACGGTTAGATATGTGGAACGTCATGGATCATATGAAGTAACAGCAGCAACACTCAATCTACCCAACTATTGAATGTAGCATACAATTCATGAAAAAAACATCCAGTATATCTCGATATATAACAGCTAGGATAATAAGTCGGTTCGCGTTGGTAACTGGTTGGTTGCTGACACATTCTCGGGTGCACACTATTATCTCGTTTGGACATGAGCAAATCGAGTCTATCACACATGCTTTGTTATTTTCGTTGCCGGTGCTGTGTACGACATGTCGATAATCCTATCACAATCGGATAAATCGGATCAAACTAGAGAGGCTTATTGGCAACAAACACGTGCCTTAAAAATAATATGTTTCAATCAGACAATAAAAAGGTTAAAAAGAATAAAGGACGAGATGAATACAAAAAGAATGACCAAAAATAGGATTGATTCATATAGCAGGCAAACTTTCAACAAGCCAATAGACTCAATCAAATCATCAGCACCTTGGACTGTCAAAAATGTGTGACTGATAAATTAAGTTCATGCGATCGATCGGATTTTTTCATCC
The DNA here is from genome assembly GCA_019968535.1 of Fragariocoptes setiger. NCBI lineage: Eukaryota > Metazoa > Arthropoda > Arachnida > Trombidiformes > Phytoptidae > Fragariocoptes > Fragariocoptes setiger. Next base: position 9,937 of record JAIFTH010000471.1, on the reverse strand, counting down.
CATTGATCAATAACACAGACCAGTGCACCAGAAGGACCTCAAAACAGAGATTAGGGCACATCCGACGGATTTTTTCTCTTCATTCGATTGTGGCCCAACCACAACGAATACCACAATTGTGTGATTGTAAGATTACAGAGATTGACATAAGCATTGACGCGCACACAATGGCCTTAAAGTTTAGTGTGACTTGGCCCAATTCTATCGCTTATAAGTGATAAATATTTTCGTGTTAATGTTCGAACTATTTTTTTCTAACTTCCTGGCTGATCCGATCGAGATATTGAGAGATCACAGTGCCAGACGATAAGGCGTCGTTTGTCAACAAACAAAAACGAACACGCTTGTTTACCAAAAGCTTGAGCAAAGATTAGTCAAGAGAAAAAACGCTATACTTGGATCTAGAAGAGCTACCAGACTACCTTGAATATATAGCGTTCGAGTTGGTAGATTTCGACCACCGTGGACTTTGTAGCAGCATTCACGTTTTAATGGCGACACTTTGGCGATCACTGCACGACAACAGTGGACTGTGATTTTTGTCAGCCTGGACTTTTGGCAGACGAAAAATATTCGTGCACTGAGAAAAACTGACCAAAATTGCTACCGCTTTTGTGATTGCTCGGTGTTGCTATCACAATTACTATTATTGTTATCGTTATTACTATTGTAATGGCCATTACAATCATTTCTAGGCAGTCGTGATTTTCGCATAGGTGCTCGTCATCGTACTGCTGCTCGAGTTGCTTTTCAGAAACGCCAGTTCACACAGACACTGCACCACCAGTGTCATCCCTGAACACCTGGCAACAAACAATTCGTGCCTCCAATTCTCGATTGTAATGATGGTCGGTGTCTACGTAGCTAGCTCTGTGTGTACTGGCCAAACTCAAATCGTGATCGAAGCACCGTCAAGTAAACGAACGTTCTTCGTAACGTTTTCTTTTTCTCGCCAAGCTAACAGTTGTTAGCCGGTGCCAATAAATATTGTGTGATTGATTTTGCACACAATTGATTAGAAGTAAGTCAGAGTTACTCTTCACCTGTTCGTTCACTTGCTCGCAAGTCGTTTATGCTATCCGGTTGTGAACAACCGTAAGCCTACGCCACGAAGCCTTTCGTCGTTTCAAGTGTGTTTTCACTTCTGTCTGTTCTGCCTCAATTCGAGTCATCTTGCAAATTGTTTAGTAGTCGACAATGGTGTTGAGCTATTACGACTGTAATGATTTCATTAACACTGTGATAACCGCTGTCCAAACAACAGCTTTCGCACCTGTATTGTTGTTGCAACTACAATTGCTCAGATATTGCTTGTTTTCATATTTATCGATTAGGCACTACAAACTCAATAATCTCTAGGCTCAGATATTTTTTCTTTTTCGGCAACTGAAATTTGGCGCTTCGACAAGAGTAAGCGTGCTAGAGTGCGCGCGCATTCAAGCGAACCTCAAGCTTCACATTCACTCGTTTCTTTGTTCACCATTTGATCGAATTCGTCGAATTTGTCCATCGATATAAATATCACGAAGCTGGCAATAATCATGGTGTCGCATTAACATGCGGTTCAATTAATCGAACAATGAATTCAAGGGATGTTTTGCATCTGCTCGACGCCATTGATTATCACAATTGCAACGACACTACGTGTTACTGGACTCTATAAGCTGAACATACAATAGAAACAGCAGCAATCATAACAATCATAACAACAACAAATTGCGGACAATTATAATGACGCCTCCACATTAAATCACACCACGCGACCAAAGTACTGAGATTGTAAATGCAGAGCAACTTTTCCACTGTGCTATCGTTATTATTGCCTACTTACTGAATGAATTGCATCGGCAACATCAAATCGCTCACGATTTCACAAATTGCATCATTTCAATTGCATGAAATGAAAAAATCGGCCGATCGGAATTAGATAACCATCATTATTATTTCTTATTTCAGCTACACACACAACACACACGCACACACCGAGCAATCGCTAACGATAATACTATTGTGTGCTGAAAATCAATGAGTCAATTAGATGATTTCGCTAATGAGATGGTCGAATTAGTGGTGGCCACGAGCTGATTTGATTCGTGCTCCATTACTGCTTTTATGCTCTCGTAAGCCAATGAGCGGCACGCCATAAAGAGTGAGTCGGTGAAAATATCAAAAGCAATTTGCCGGCGAGCCACGAGCCGACGGTCGAGCGCGTTCTGCGAGTCGGCCGTTCGAAAGAAAGCCGTATAGAAATGATGGAAAGAAATGAAGAGGCCTTCGGTGGTGGCGAATGAAGAAATTGCTCTCTATTACATTTTTTTATGTACTCAAATGCAATTGCTATCGAGATTGCTACTCGACGATACAGCATCACCTGTGTCTTTTATTTGAGTGTCCTGGATATTATCGCGTGGCTGTCATTGTTGTTGTTTTGAACAATCTTTTCGACAGCGAGCTGATTTTTTTAAGAACACGAACACTCGAATGCGAAAAAATGGTTGCGTAACATAGCAGCTCATCATTGTACATGTATGTGTGTGGCACACCCACAAGATGTCTATGTAGAGGAGGACAAGGAGCAATCGACATTCGGCAATGACGTGTAATTATTGCACGCGACCGCGATTGTAGCAACTTCGTAGCTCAATTGTACCTTACGCCACTACCACTGTTGATATCACAAAGCTGACATTCTTGTGTTCGGACAGCCACACAAACATTCGGTCTACTTTAAATATTTTTCAATCGTGTTATTATCATTGTTGCTATTGCTGCTGTCATTGCAAGCTGCATCAACAGCAATTCCAAACTATTGATTGGTGCAACAAACACTTTTTGGTGTTCTTCTGGGTGGTAATCGGCATTATCGTGCCAATTGGCCTATTGTTTGGCACATTCCAAGTTGAGCCGCTCACACTTCGATGTTGCCATTTTGACGCGCGCGCGTCTTATTGCGCGATCATCGACAGCACCCAAGTGTATGGCGCTATTTGCACCTGCACTTGCTTCCTGTCTTTCGTTGGATGCCGATTGTGTCGGCGTTCATAACTCTCTCAGTATCGACTCGCTCAAGGATTGTTTGTGCTTAAAGTATATGTGTGAGTGAGTGAGAGAGAGAGAGAGAGAGAGAGAGCGAGAGAGAGAGAGAGAGAGAGATATACTAAAAACGGATACCACAATTGAATTGACTGGAAATGATTGACACAATAGCTATTGATTCAATATCGTGACTATGGCGTGAATCGTGCGAGTGTGTGTTCACACCCTCGACTTTGATGCATCTGCAAAGTGCATATATCCACTTCATGAAGCTCAATTCATCGAAGAGACAAGTTAAGTTTCCCAATGTTTTGAAATTGCAGCAACCTGTGACAAATGCTACAAACACAGCTGTAATATTGAGCACTGGTAACTATGGCGGTTTATATTCATCTAAAAATATGAAGAAATTCTCAGTCACATGATCTGATCTCAACAAATGATAGATATGAAGACTAAAGTTCAAAAGGATTTAGACTACAAAGGCCATACAAAGGAAGGGCCGCAAGCACCAAAGGATTTCTACAGATATCTAGTTGTTACCGATTGGCTTAATAGCGAGAGCCAGACTTTCGGTTAGCTTGCACACAATTACAGACACGGCTCGCTTGAGATGGAACTTATATTAGAGTCATGGCTCAGCAAGCACCCAGCAACATTGACTACGACGGCGGCTTCGTCATTTTATTCTAAATAGCAATCGGCCATAAATAGGGCGTCGCTAGTTGCTGAAAATGTAGTCAAATGTAAATATAGACGCAAGAGTTAAAGAGTTTGGCGCGCCGCATTCGCCACATATCTATGCTGCACACACACACATTTAGATATTTGATATTTATGTTGTGTATGTGCCCATATCATAATCATAATAATGAGCAGAGTAAACACCGCAAAAAGAAAAGTCGGATAACGCAAAACACTTGCCGGCTGCAAGTTCAACATATAGAGCGCACTGATCTGCGAATGAGTATAGCGCTAATGGCTGCATCATCAATGATGTAATTGAATGTGTAAGCGATGAGTCGTCGTCGTTGTCGGTGTGACTCTTTTATATCTCGTTCTCGCTGTCTGCGTGCTCTGTAGACTTAATACTCATATAGTGTGATGTTTTAGACCTCACGTGTGTCTAGTGCTCGATGTTTGGTGTTTACAAGATTGCTGTTTTGTTCCAAGTTTGCTTTTGTGTGTGTGTGTGTGCCGAAAGTCAACATAGATAGCGCGCACACACCAAAGTGTATATATCGAATTTGGATAGGAAAGACAAATAATAATAATAATAACTGAACGAAAATGTGAAACCTCAACTAACGTGAGCGAACATAGAAACAGCACACACACACACACACACACACAGAAATACTCAAAGTTAAATGAAATAGAAGAAACTTATCTGTGAGTGCAACGAAAGAAGGAAAAACCAATCGTGCATACGACATCAGCAAACTAGCTTATGTAATCTTCTTTTGATCCTGAATGAGTTTGTATTCGTGTGATGTGAGCTAGAGTGCTCGGATAACCCTTTGAGTGCAATCACAGAGAATTCAGATCAACATGATTTACATTTGCGAGATTCACAGCTCGATCAGGGATGTGAGAGCAGCGCATTGTTCAGTGTATGCAACATATGTAATTAAATGAATTGAAATGCGCTAACTATGACTAGCTAATGAGAAGCGCAGAAGAATGTTCACTCTGTCAAATCATGTATTCTTCCCGCTTTAGTATCTGCTACTGCTTGCTGTTGCTGAACTTCTTGAATGTTTACATGAACCCGATGTGAACAATAGACAATCTCATGTGAACAAGCCAATGAATGCTGAGAATCTGTTCGCTCGGTTCTCTCATAACATATTGATTATACATGCCGGCAACAAGTCGAGACATACACATTTTCATACGAAGATCTAACCGTCATGGGCGCTACCTGACGTGCTGCAGCATATTGTCGGTCCGTGCGAGTGCATGTGTGTGTGTGTGTGGTGCCCTTTGTGTGCACTTGATATGGCAAAGCACTCGTTTGTCCGATGCTCATTGTAGTCTTGTGTCGGCAAAGCTTATTGTTGCCGCTATTGTTGTCTTCTATGGCTTAAGCAACAAGCAGCTTGTTTGTGTGCCTGCCGACATATTCTCAACTCTTCCTGTGTTCTTCATGTTCGATATGAATCTATTGTGTGTCTGTTTGCGCGAGAACATTTCTCTTTGTGCATGTAGTCGATTATTCGACGAACTCTGAAGAACAACCCAACTTGCAACTTAACTTCAACTCAACTAGCTTTAGTGAGCTGTGATGTTGTTTGAACACAAATCAACTTGACAACGGCTGCACGAGTAACGTTAGCACACGGGCCACTGCTGCAACCTGAGTCCAATACGACCACCGATAGATACGACTGTTGAGCAGATATTGATGACCGTTAACGAGCACGACAACTTGAAGTCAAAAGTCGATCGTTCGTCAACGAGAGCAAACGACGATGCCGACAAAGACCAACATGTTCATAGACGCAAAATACTAACGACAAATGTACAACATGTCATTCTACTGCTGTACTGAGTGCCAGACAATTGTCAGTGTCTGGCAGCTCGTCTGTGTGGCCGCTTTGGTGGTCCATTTTATCGTTAATGGCCAATATGCACCAACTACAAGAAGCAATAATGGTTTAGTTTCGATGACCAGCAGCAGCAGCGCAACATGCGTTCGTTGGCCTGAGGCAATTGGGAGTCGTCTCTAGATCTATCTGTTCTTGATTTCAACTCAACTAAAAAACCAAACATTTGTCTCAACTTTGTTGCTGTTGCTTGGTCCAATCGATCGAGTTAGATACCGATCGGTGCCGATTGGATCAATAGAATTGAATTGTGTTCAGCGCCTTGGGCAGTTTCAATTCCAGAAAAGTACATTTTGATCATGGTCACCGCAAACTACAACATTAATGTCATGTTGTCGTCGCACATTAATTCATCGTTAGTCTCATGGAGTAATAATAATAATCACTACAACAACGGTAACAATAAAATGAAAATAAAGATCTCATGTTGATGACAATTGGCCACCTGAGTTGATTTAGCTCTATATTAACTTAGTGTCTCGTCTGTTCGTCCATTATCATCATTATTATTGTTGGCGCTGGTGGTCGCTATCGTTATCGGCACGCTAGCAACATCAACACTCCAATAAAAGCTGGTGAATCTATTGTATGCAGTCAGTTTCTCAAAGTTTAATTTATAGAAGCAACAAATTCACCAGCACTAGCACTTAAATAACTAACTCAGCAGGACACTATAGGGAGAATCAATTCGAAGAAGCAAACTGAGAATCAATCTTAAATCAAGCAAAATATCAGACGTGTAGACAGCTCACATTAATTGAGTCTTTCTCTTGTTCGTTCGTCCGTCTCGTTTGTCGCTCGAGACTTAACTTTTTCTTCGATTAACTTGTCAGCTGTTGTTGTTGTTGTTGTGGTCAGCAAGTTATCTTATTCGGTTTGTCGCTCTGCTCTTCCACACACTTGTAACTACAACAATTTCCAATGATCTCTAGCTTGAATGCCTTAGAGAGAATGCTTTAGTGCAACACATGTGTCTTAACGATGCCGACCTATAACTATATGACTATACAACGATATGACTTAAAAGCCACTAAACCAAAAGAGCTAGCTATCCAAAGAACAAGCAGTGTGGATTTCCTGACAACAACACTTACCTGTACGCGTGCCTCGGTCAATTGAGTTCGAGCTGCCAAGCTTTCTCGTGTATAAATGTCTGTGGTTGTGTGTGTGTCAAAACAACCGCAACAACCAAAAGAATAAGAATGAGAATGAAAGAAACCAGTTGTTTTGGTCAATGGAGTGCTCATGTCACACTTTGCTAGTAGTTGTTGCTATTCCTTGAGCGGTTGCTAGTGCCAGTAGAATTGCTGGACTTCAAAACACTTACCTGGATATTGAGTCTTCTCGAAGGCCTTCTCGAGCTCGTCCAATTGCAATGCTGTGAATGTGGTGCGCGATCGGCGTTGCTTTCGTTTCAGCGTGATGCCTGGCTCTGCGTCCGAATCCGAATTGCTGTCGTCTGAATCGTTCGAGTAATCGTCTGTTGTGGTATAAATTCGAAATGATGAAATGCGAAGAACGACAAGAGAAGAAAACAGAATGTTTTAAAGTTAGTCTGAAAACATAAACTTGAAATATAAACGCTGTAATGTCGATGAAAAAGCAAAAGCAAATGAAATAAAACAAAACGATGAAAGTTTCAACTGCTCACTTGTTGCTGCTCACGATTGCCTCATTGAATTACTTGTGGCCAATTTCGATCAGTCAAATCTAGAACTATTCAAGTGATTTTTGCGTTCTATTCGACACTATCACGATGTCTCTAGCATCGTGATTTGTGTTCGGTAGCATAGAAAATTTGTGACACACACACACAAACAAGCTGATCTGCTTGATGTCAATTGTAGAATTGTACGATTATGCAATTGAACAAGTTGCGAGCGTCAAATTAGCATGACGTGCACACAAATTAGTAGGACGGCCATGCGAGTGTGCGATGACACTGTCGGGTCTAATTGAGTCATCAACTGGCGCAGCAACAACTTTAGTAACAACAAGTGAATTACGCATCTCTGTAATTGTTGGCAAGACATTGGTCAGTTCGCTAGCATCAACACAATTGTTTCATTCACTTTGATCAGCAATGGAAGCAAGCAAATGATAAAAATGCAAATACAACAGACATCATATTAGTGGCGTCTCAGTATGCTTGCTGCGGTAATTGAAACAAATGTTGCGTGAGCCAATGAACAAATTATATGCGAGCCAACAGGAGCACGAATAACAACCTGTGTGTTTGCTGGCGTCTGGCCACACACATACACACAGGTTGCTGTTCGGGTTGCTGCGCGCGCGCGCAGCAAATCTGATTATCAGAGTTGAAACCGAATGATATCACGCCATTCTTCAATTAATGTGTTTGTTTGCCACTCGCTTGGCACGCGCTGGACCAACGCAACAACCACAACAATGATAGCATCAACAATCAGCACTTAAAGTAATAACACAAATCACTTACCCGTTTCGTACTTGAGCCCTTGTGACGAGCTCTGGTGTTGCTGGTGGTTGAGATGATGATGATGTCCGTCGAGACCGAGCGAGGACGAATTGTCCGATGGACTGTTTGTACTGCCGGCACCAGTGGTCGATACTGACACTTGTCGTTGTTGCGACGATAACAAAGCGCTACCTGGTGTACCTTGGTGCAGATGATGATGCAGATTCACAAATTGATGATCAGTTGTGTCGACGTTTGTTTGTTTACTGTTGCTATCGGCACGATGTCTTGACGTGACGCTGTTGTGTTCACTTGTTGTGTTGTTGGACGACGAAACTTGCTGCTTTGGTGTGGCGCTCTTTTTGCTGCCACCAATGACGCCAGGTCTTATACTTCCGGTTTCCTGTCAACCAAAAGAACGAACGATGAACGATTAGAATGATTGTGTCTCACTCACAATAAGCAAACGATGAATGGATACAGAGAATTTGAGCGGTTGAGAGATATGATAACTTGAAACTCACCTGAAATCTGTTCAATATTTTCGAGACACAACCGTGCGACACTTTGAGATTGCGACTGATCACACACGGACGAATGCCAGCCGCAGCCATTTCGACAATTCGCCAACGTATTTGGTGCGGCAACGGGCGTCCGTTGATAAACAGACCGCCCAATTGGTTGACACGACCCTGGCCCTGATAAGGGTACGTGCCATAATTATTGGCCAGGTAGGGCCTAAAGTTTGCTGCCAATGATGACATCATTACTCTCACGCTTGCTACTTTTGGGACTGCAGCTCGTAGGCTTGATTTCGTGGGCTTCTGTGATTGACTCGCCGAACAAATCGAACTCTTTATGCTTGATATTAAGTTGGTTTAGGTTCAGTTGATACTGACGTTGTTCTCTGATTCAGTTTAGTTCACTTTCTTAGCGTTTGAATTCGTTGATCTTGTTAGTTAGTGTTCGTGTAAGTTTCAAATTCTAAGCTTCGGCTGATGTGTTCACTATGGTTCTCAGTCGGCGTTGATAAGCGTGTGTGTGTGTGAGTTGTCACAATCCTAATTGATTGATTATTTCGCACAATTTCATTTTATATCGAGTTAAAGTGTGCTAACTTGACGCGTTTCGCTCTTGCTCGCTCCGATAAGCTCACTCACTCGTCACTGAATTACGACTTATTTGATCCCTAAAATTGATTTCGAAATGGAACGTCCATTCCGTCGTCGTTGTCGTTCTTTACTGCCACTCTAACTATCTAGCACACTACATTACATTAAACTACGCTTCACAAACTTTATTGCCATCACTAACTGCATCCAATGTGCACACCTATATTCCAATGTGCATGTGTATATTCATATGCGGCTACTTTTTGCCCTCTTACTATCCCCACATAATATGCACGCTGTTAACAGTGCATCCACAATGTTCGCACAGCCAAAACTCCGCCCCTCTGTGTTCAGTTCGCATTGCTGGGAAAACCTTGATATATACATTTCGCCCTCTGTTGTTTCGAATCGAAACTATAATGAGGAATGGAAAAACGGTCTGTCGCTTGTTGCGAGTTTGAATTACGCGCCAATTTTATTCAAAAGATCACTGCACTGCAGTGCTATAAGTTGGCAGTCAGTCTGCAAGCGGTGTGAGTGCGTGTGCGTGCACAATTGATACCGTCCACACTGTGCAACACTGTGCAACACTGTGAGGCGTAGCAAAGAGGCACAAAGTTAGTTGTCTTGGCGCATGTGTCACACATGCCACGCAATCAATATCGAATCCCCGCTATCGATCAAGTTAACCGAGCATCGGGCCATCATTATGCATTACGACAACTTCGAGACGTTCCTTTTAG
>JAIFTH010000470.1:0-26445 GCA_019968535.1 Fragariocoptes setiger | reverse complement strand
TGTGTGTGTGTGTGTGTGTGTGTGTGTGTGTGTGTGTGTGTGTGTGTGTGTGGTTTCGATGAGAGACTCACACACACGAACACAATCACAGAACGATTGCAGATAGTCAGGCAGTCGAACTCAAAGGTGTTTTGTGCTATGAATGATTGGCAATAAAATCTCAGTGGACGAGATTGTGAGGTTCTCTTACAACGTGCAAGTTGTGAATGAGAGTTGGTCGTATTTTAAAGCGACTTTCATTTTTCGACTTTCTTTCCTAATTCTATCGACAGAATCATGATTTCTTTCATTAGCCAACAACATTTTACAATTGAACAATAAGTTTGTTGCTGTTGCCAGTTTTGATTGGCATTAATCAAGTTGCACAACACTAGACGATGAGATTTACATGTAAATTATGAATGAACGAATTGCTTGCTTTTGCATGAGCCCATGATTGCTTATTCTTTCTCTCCCTCTTTAACTTGACTCTCAACATTCAACATCTCACCGTTGACTATTGCCGCATTGGGGGCAATAAAGACGATACTTGTCGAGCTGTATGTGCGTGAGTGTTAAACAATCGCCAGGAGGTCTAACTGTTACTATTTTGCATGTGTTTTTGCATTGATTGCAGCACGTTGATTCTTGGACAAACTCGTCGACGATAATTCACACACACACACGCATTCCATTGCTTACGAATCAACGGACGTCCATCTAACTAGTTTTAACTATTGCAGGGTTCACCACATTTCTCAGGACATCAACCTATTTGAAAAATTCTCAACTTGAGGGAATTCTGATTGAGCACTGAATTACTAATGCATTCGCGAGCACACACACACACACACACACACACACACAACAGATGAACACAACGAGCAATGAACAGATTCGAAGACGATCGATTACATAATGAGCTTGTCAGTATGTAATGTCGAACTGTGCTGATTGAGATGCAATTGCAGAAATTATGATAATTTTTCGCTTACAATCACAATCATAGGCAGCAGAATATCTAATAACTACAAGACCAAAAGAGCATTTGCAAACGACCAGAGCGCGTCAGTGATCACTCAATTTTTTTAAAGTCAATTTTACGCACATTAATTGCCATTGGTTGTAGCCATCATTGTCAAGTTTATTTCAAACACAAATCTAACCATCTATCTATCTGGACATAAGATTTCGTAATAAGACCGTAGTTGGCCACTATAGTTGAAAGAGAAACCAATCAGGACTATCAATCCAATGAAATCAATGTTATTTGAGCTGTCGATGAATCACTCAGTTCATTTAGATTTTGTGATCGAGCGATTCTTCCGGGTGCCGAGTATAAACGAGAACAAGAGCGCTTTAACTAAAAGAATATAACAAATATTCTTCGAATTGCTTTTATCCCCTACAATGATATAATACATCATTTAGAGCCTTGTTGTTGTTGTTGCAACAAAGTCGACAATTCATAGGCGGACAGTGCAAAGTATTGCACCCATCAGTCGTGCATTATCTTTATCACTATTATTATTGAAATTAAAATGTATGTTGCTTGTGACGCCAATTGCTAACTGCTGAGCGTTATTAATGCATTAGTTGTTGATGCCATTAACAGCTGGCAGTCACTAGTTGACGGCGAGCAATGAGCTATAGTTGATAACAAAGCGAACATCGAAAAATTAAAACATATTAACGACAACAATAAGAACTATAGACGGAAGGCCTAAAGAGTAGACCAATTTACTGTTTGCTCGTTCGCACTCATTCGGCGCTACTAAAATGTGAACCGAGAATAAATGTCTCACGGCGGTGTCAGGGTGAAAGTTCGTGACATGACCATCATCATCTTCAACTTCAACGTCAGCTTCAGCTTCAGCTTCAGCTTCATCTTCATTGGCCTGGTCGTCAGCAGCAGCATGAGCGAGAGTCGATCGGTACAACCTGTAACCTGTTCCATCTTTCTTGGCGAACTTTCTCCCCTCAACTTGAAAAAACTTACACTCAAACAAGTGTTAGTTAAATATTTCAGTTATTGTTGTTATTATCTACTCTCGTACACACAATTTTTTATGTGTATAATATTGTCTAATAATAATTACCACATCCGATAGTATCATATCGGAAGGCATAAATCACGCACATTTGTTTCGATCATTAGCTTGTAAATGAAGAATTTGTGTGTGTGTCGATTCAATGAGAGAGTGAGTTGATCTTTTTCACCATTCTACTCGAATGGTGGAGATATATTCAAGCTTAAGCATAAAATGAAAATGAAGATAAAGAGAATATTTTTGAATAGTAATTAAAATGAAATAAAAAATTTTACAATCAACTCTTACTCCTAAAATTCTCTCTCTCTCTCTCTCTCTCTCACTTAAGGAGTAAAAACTATCGGTCACTCTTGCTGTTGCCGTTGTAAGTACAGGCTTGTTGCCGTTAAAGTGGTCATACAGCACGTTTATTCACTTGTTACTTGCTCTCTTGCCTTCATCTATACACAGTGTGATTTTACAATGAGAGCTCACGGGCAGACACTTGTTCTCAAGGAGAATCAGCGCTTTTTAGCGAGAGTAACAGCATCTTCTCAATGTTCAATGCAGTAAAATTCAAGAGGAGCAAACAAGCGAGTCACGAGCTATCGTAGCTCGCTCGACTACAACTCAAACTACTTGACCTGTGAAAGAATCTTGCTAGTTGCCAACAACGCTACAACTGTCTCATTGATTTAGCAGTTTCATTGCAATGTAATATCGAACTTGTATGCTTGAATCATTTGAGTCGAATATTCGAACGTTGATGATTGCTACATTTCATTTCATTTCATCTCATCTCATTTTATTTCATTACAATGCTCGCTCGTGTGTGTGCTCGTGAACCACATTGCGGTTTGGTCTCATGTAAAGCGTCTCACTCTTTCATTCCTTGTAACATTGCATTGATTCCATGTATCAGTCGATAGAAACAGAATCAAACGACACTTAAATTCGTGTGACTACAAATAATTCGTGATCAGAGCAAAGTGAAATTACCGATAGTTTATCAATAAAAACGGTACAATTTCCGCCACTAATGTCTGCCGCCTTTATCGTCGATTCATTCATTCATATTGAACAGCAGTTAATTCAGTATCAGTTGGATCAGCGAGAGACAGAGAGACAGGGTGTTCGGTGAGCTGGTGTGTGTGTGTGTCACCAAAGTTCGATCATTTTCAACACTACTTGTTCTGCTTTCGCAATGTTTTGTTTGGGTGGCCATTGTTTTGTCATTGCCCATGACTTATTCATTCAATGAATCACAGTAGACCATGAGCAAAATATAAAATCATAAGCAAAGTGGAACAATTTTGCAATCTGCAATGAAATGATTGCTGTGTACGAATGCAACCTGTCGCAGCGAGTAGCGAGAAAGTTTCCATGCAAAAATACACACACACTATTCAATCGATCACAAGAGAACTCACATCATGTAAGTTACATGCATTTTAAGAGTTCGCACAGAACAATATTTTCTACTTTATTTTTGCGACACTTTGCATGTGTGTGTGTGTGATACACTGAGATTGTAGTCAAAACAATAGCTTTGGCATTTCGAAAATGATCTCAAGAAAATGTAGAGGTAAAACAAATGTAGTTTCATTTTTGTCAACCATTTTTTTAGATCTTTGTATGTTTTTTTGACACTTTCGTTGTCCATTATGATTACTGTCTTGATATGTCATCTAAGCTTGTCATACACACACACACACACACAGTCCGCGATTGCCACACTTACCTGTATCAATCGCACTCTTTGTCTGTGTGCTTGCTTAGAGAATCAATTTATCGTATGGCTCACATTTTGATGTAATTGAGCTTACCCTGAGCTCGATGTGCTGTTGATTGTGAAGAACTTGCGATGCTCACGACTTTGTTCAAGACAAAAGTGTCTGTGTCCTCGCTAGCTTGTCGTGTACTAACATGTAGTATGTGTACAATGGCAGCGTCGGTTGCGGTCGCAGTCGCAGTCGCATTCGCATATAGCAAGGTGTCAACTTCAGGTGAACATCAATTGTCATTGTGTGCAATGTGTAGTACCTAATATGCAAATCAATTGCTCTCAAACTCTTCTTTTATTTCAATCATTCTTCATTTTACTCGAACTGAACGACAGGCTGGCACACACACACACACACACACACACACACACACACACACACATACACTTGAACTACACTGCAACCTAAAGTAAGCACTAAGAGTCGACCTTGTGCATGAGCTAAAGACGATTCAAATATTGTCGCACTCACGAATATATCGTTTAGGATTGGAGAACGGAATAAAAAATGGCACACTTGGAAGGTGCGAACACGTGAACACGTCTCAAGTGTTACTATTGTTGACACTTGTAATCTCCACTGAGAATGAACAGGTGTGATATTTGCGGTAACTTTCCATTACGAGTTATGCTCATTTTTTTTCTTCAATTCACACACGTGCACTACGACTAATGGCCTTATGAAATAACTATTAGTGTCAATTGAGAGATATTTTTGTCCATGTTCAGCAACAACAACAGTCTGAGCAGTCATCTGGTCATCTGGCTAATATCAAAATGCACGTGCTCAGCGAGTTGTGAGCAGCAAAGTTTAGCCCAAACAGAGATTAGCTTATGTCATGTGAGCAACAGATTCTTTCTGTCTGTTCTTTTTTGTTGTTGAGCTGAACACACAAGATGAGACGACACCTGTGTCAGTCCGCCAGTGTTCGATGCGCTAAGTCTCTTATCGCAACGTGCAAGGTGTTGCAATCGACCTTGCCTATGTGAGTCTATGTGATCGGCATTTGGCGTGCTCTCAACATAAACACAACTTATTGTTGCCAACTGCCACCATGGCGGCGAATCGTTTGTGTCGAATCGAGCCGAGACGAGCCGCGAAAGCCCACTCTCATTCGACATTGACGACAGTGACAAACGACCAATCAGCGACCACTACAAGCCAATGTGTGCTTATGTCGAGTTTTGTAATCTATGTATCTTAGTTGGTTTAAACAGTTTGTTGTTCGTAAATGAGAGTCACAATTAGCAACAACGAGCTACAGTGAAAGCAAGTGCACTTGTTAACAAGTGCATCCGCCTCGACAGCAACAGCAAACATTTCCGTTGACGAGAAACACACAATCAGTTTGTACAAACGGATACTTAAACAGAGTGGGAACGCACAAGTACCTGTTAGGAGAATTGTAGCATTGTAGTAGCAATGCAAGCAAACAAAGTCGAAGGTCTCTGTCTCTATCTAATTCCGTCTTTTTTCTCTTTGCTCGTCTTCACTTATTTAGTCATTTTATTCTGTTGTGTTTCGTGTGCCAACGTGTGTTTTTTAGCTGGCTAGTGGTCGTTGAGATGATTGTCGTCAAGTCACTCAACTTTGTCTATTCGTTCAAGATTACCTGGTGTGCAAACAACAGGTGAAGCTCAATTACTCGGGAAATCATATCGACCGTGCAGCATTCCACTGTGCAGCATTCTGACTGTTGACCAAGACAACATTGGTCGTTGTTGTTGTTGTTGTTGTTGTTGTTGTTCTAAGGTTTACTTTCTTATGCGAACGAAATTAGATGTTGAAAGTGCTATTTGAGATAGTACGCACATGCAGCGACATCTAGTGACAAGACTCAATAGGTGTCAGTGAGCTACAGTTGGATAATGAATATAAATAGAGGCGCCATCTGTGTGCGTGTGTCGCACACAGATTGCACACCACGCTCGATGATCCTGCAAGTCAAGCAAAGCAAGTTCACCACAAGCAAGGTGTTGCAAACATCATAGCTAACTTGTATCATTCAAGTTATCATTAGACTGTGTGCAATTGTTTCCTACAAACAACTACAAATAACCTGACAAGCTAAATAACAATCTTCCAATCTCCAGTGATAGTGAGAGTGCTTCATTTTATTACGTAATACGTTCAGTGGCGGTGGTAGTATCGACGCTAAACATTAGTGACGCAGGAACAAGAAGACATTCATTCTGATAGACAGACATGAAATCGACAGACGAATGCACCTATCCGTCCGATTCATTGATTGAATTTATACAAGTGATTTCATTTCGAAGTGATTTTTTCTAGAGAATCTCTTCTGATGACTCTTAACTTTTAGAGCTCGCTTTACTACAATATTTGCTGGACACTGGATTCTCACGCTGTCTGAATTTGTTTTTCAAATAAAACACCACCAAACTTTAGAAAGTAAATCTCACTCTCTAGAAGCTCCAAACCTGCTTCGGTCGGTCAGCCGGCCGGCAGCATTGTAACAAAGTGCACAGTGCAGCTTCGGTTACATTTCGTCAATCGTCGGCATTGATTGATCGACGTCCATCACTGACGCCGCTACTACATTGAAGATGCTACTACTGCCAACTGTATCATACGTTAGTAAGCGACAAATAAATCTGAAAGTAAATTGAATTGAAAGTATTGGATCGATTACTCGGTGATCCTTTACCGCTCACTCGGAGCCGCTCAATCAGTAAATTGAAACTCGACTTATCAGTCTTAACAGTCAACAGCAACTTCGATTCGAGTTGAAGCACACACACACACAAACATATACGTACACACATGAAGCAACGGGGCCACACGCATCGAAACACGACCGAAATGAATCGAAGATTCCTTTGAGAGGATTCTTTTAATAACGCTGTTCGACAAGATCAGAGAGATTCTTCCTCGACTGTGTGGTCGATATGTCACAAATGAATAAGCTTGCTGCTATAATCATAGGGTTATTCTGGACAGAATGGGAAGCAGCGTGAGGCGGTGTGTGAGAGGGTGGCGATTACGTTTACGCTTTCCAAATTTAGCACTTTGATTTCAGTCCGATAGTTGCTTAATGGCTAACAGAGATTTCAGCACCATTGATTGAACGGGCATTCATTTGCACTATAACTGAGCATCTAAAGCATCTATAGTGCAGACGTAACACAATCACTGTACTGTGCGTTGTTAGATGGAGCTTGGATTGATAGAGACTAGAAGCACAGTTTCGAAGCATTATTCACGACAATGTTCAACCAAGATAGACTGTAATAAATGAGTGAGTGGAGGTCAAAATTAGAAAAAGTCAAAAGAAATATATCTAAGCACAAAGTAATAATTTATTTGTGTAGATGTGAGGTCTCAATTACAAGTTGACTCCTCGTCAGTCAAGCTCGAATCACACATACAGCAACCTGAGTGATGATGACTTTTTATTGTGTATGCAAATTTCAAGGCTCTCGTGAGCGTCAAACAATACTTTTTTTTCATCTGCAAAATTCTTCGTTGGGAAGAAGTGACCTTTCTTTCGCTCTCTTTTCTTCATTTCTCCATTTAGTGTTCAGTTGCTATCGTTGCTTACCTTGTGAGGTCACACAATGAGATCACACACACACAACATACTGAGCTGCAAAGTAAGCACCTGATGCTTGGCGGTCTTGCTGAGCCAAGCGATGCTGGAGTTCAAGTGAGTCTCGTGCAAAATTTGTCCACACATGAGTGAGTTGTCTTACAAATGTGTACTTAGTCCTATCAAATTCGAGCGCCTATCATATTCAAACTGTTTGTACCGAGACAAATTGTATTTTTTGTGGCACACAAACAAATGATTTTAGCAACGATTACAGCAGCAGCTGCAGCAACAGCAACAAAACACGCAGAACAACTCTTTTTTGCTGCCACTTTTTCGCCAAATCAAAGCTTTCCGTCGAACTGTTACGTTACGTAACATTGATTCTCAATTCAAGAGCTTCAAGCTCGACATTGAGCATCCAAACATTGTTGGCTCGTCAGTGAGCCGGATATCCAATGACAGTAGTAGTGATAAGATAGCACATGCAATATTGAATCAATCATTTGTAACGACTCAGCTCGGCTTGCTGCGTTTGTTGTGTGTTGGCTCTGATTCATGGTTTCCTTTTTCTCTTTGATTGTCCGACCGATCTCTTTATACTTTCAAAGTCACGTTTGATCGAATGCGCTTTCTTGCATGCTTAACATTGCATTCTCTCTCTCTCTCTCTCTATCTCTGCATCTCTAGTTGTGATTGTAAAGACTGGGCACACAATATTGCCGGCTCCTTTAGACCTCAGCTTCGGCATTCAGCTGAATTTGAATCGGTCGGGTTTTCTTTGGCAAGCCAAAACGAGAAGACAACAAAACAGTTCAAGTTCAGTTAACATCAGTTGTGCACTAACAATGATAATAATTACCATGCAAAACATACAACGCAAAATGTAAAGCATGAATAAAATGTAAAATGTGTCACCACTCACGTCTGTCACTCGATCGTCAATGGCGCCATAAAACTATTCGTCTCCGAAACCACGAACCATTGTGCCTGTTCCACCGAGCTCTGACTAGTTTAACTGGCTAGCAGTTGTTCGCAATTCTCAAATGTGGAATTAGAACGTAACGAGAGGAGAGTAAATGTCGTGATGCGCTCACAAGTATACAGTTATATTGTTGAGTCACTTTTTCAATTGCCGTGCTGACGCAATAGGCGATGCACGCACACACGCACCTCTAGAGCAATATTCCAAATTCGATTGGTCAACATTTGAATGACAATGCTGCGTGAGGAATGTCTCTTACGTGAACTTGTTTGGAAATACAATAAGTGGAGCGTTACTTCTACTTTTTCGTTTGACATTTCGTTGTTGTTCTTCTTCTTTTGAGCTAGGCAGCGTTTCACGGCAATCATCATCGATTGTGCAAACTCACATCGAACGTTAGTCGTTTGATTTTATTAGCTTGACTCGACAATGTTTTGAACAAACAAACATCCATCATAGTGCTCGAGATCACACAGTGTCGAATTACATATTGAAGCAGGTCCTCAATAAGTGTCTCTGGAAGATATGTTACTTCGTTTTGACCTTCGGTTCATTGTTCATTGATCAGTAGTAAATTATTTCATTGATATCTACTCTTATTGTTTCTATTGTTGACATTTATGTTGTCAAGATCAAAATTGAAATCAACGTCAGTATCATCAAACGATACTAATAATGCTGCTCGGTATTGTTAATATTGTTTCAAGTTGGATGGAAACATACACTATCGATGGATGAAGATATACTTCGTCTAGAGAAAAAGTGAGTTAATAAACCGTTAGTAAAAGTAATCGTATCACATGAACAATTGACAAAGAATGTTTTGAACAACAAAAAGCTAGCTCCCTAAAACGTTTGACTGTTGCTAAACAGCAGCCAACGTCCGAACGGAAGTTCACAAACTCTTTCTTTCGTTCTGAATAATAAGCTCGCTGATATCGATATCTAATCATTGGCTCGTCCATAAAATTTGAATGGTCAGTTAAAATCGATGATCCGATTATTAGCTTTTCAATTTTAACATTCGAATTCAAACTGTAAGAGCAATTGATATGAGTTTAAGCAATCAAATGTAGGCTCTGTTAATCTTGAGACTTTGTGTTCACACAAATGTAAATGAGATAATGATAATATAATCGAAGTTCCATCTCATTCAGGTTCAATTGTCTCGAAACAGGTTCTCTACAATACAGGTTCTTAACAAATCTGATTGCTGCTTCTGCAGTGAATGCTCGCAATCGACTCTCAATTAAAAGTTTTCCAATGCTTTAGGCTAAATATTGTATTTATCTCATAATAATAAGCTAACTTCGAAAATTGATAGAACTAATAAAGCAATAAAAAGTTGAGCAATCAATGCTGGTTAGGTAAATTGACTCACCTGTGATCCGAGGGCAAACTTGCGTCGGTTCTTCTGATTGTTATTGCTCGATTTATTGATGCTGCTGTTGTTCTTGCTGTTGCCATTGTTGTTGTTGCTGTCGTCAAACACTTTATTCTTGTCGTTTTGGTTGTCACTCTCACTCATGGGATCATTTGTATTGTTTTTGTTGTTCTTATTCTTGTTATGATCAATAAAATGATTCGATGACTTTATTGCATCATCATTTTCTAGCATAATCTGTTCGCTGTTGTTGTTTTCATCAACTTCACATAGGATTTGTTTTACTTCTTGGTTACAATTTGCCATGTTTGCCGTCGGACTATTTGCTTTTATTATTATACTGTGTATGCTTTTATTGTTGATTGTGATCAGAAGTTAAAATTTTGTTATATCGTATTGATATTTGATGCTCATAAGTTAACGGTAATAAATAGCATTGCTTGAACATGCTGCATTGTTAATGTTTTTTCCTCTTCTGTTTTGAAAGTTTTCTTCTTCGTCTTCTTCTCCTCTGAATTAAATCGATTAGAGACTGAGAGGAAGATTCAAATATAAACACTGTCACTGTTTCGACATAACTATGAGTCGTTTTGAAATCAAACTGAATTTGATCCGATACGATCCGATCGAAGCATCGATCGATTGGAAACTTTGGCGAGAACTTTTGTAACTCTCGAAAAGTTTAGAGAAAACGTCAGTGTCTAGTAGAGAGTCAACTTTATTGTTGCAGTAAGCTTGAACTTTCCGCAAAGCATCCGATGTCACTATCTTCGTGTGAGTGGCTTGTCACTCATTCATTCATTCACTAGTGTCCTGTAACGGTACATCTGTTTATTATTGTTGTTGCTGCTGCTGTTGTAGTAACACAACACAGATAACTGATCAGGCGGAGTTAGCAGCATCGGCAGCGCAACGAAGCGACACATTAGCAGCAGCCATTGCGTTCGAAAACCACATTGGACGACACCGATGTCAGCCGATGCTCGAATGATTGCGCCAGAAGATGAGTACGATTTCTCGCAATATGTTGAACAGAAAAACTAAGGTAGGACAAACTAACTAAGGGTCAAAATATAACCGTGAAATTTTTATTCAACAAACGTCACATTTATCAAGCAAGCGAGATTCACGCAAATATAGTCGTTCGGTTGTTAATAAAATTCTTGACTTAACTCTGGCTTTGATCGTACGAGCAATCGTCGAGTTGTTCATCAAGTAGCCACTTTCTGTGTTTATCATTACCGTCAGCACACACACCAGCAACAACAATCAGTGCATGCTAGCGGCGAACGATCACTATGAACGATGCCAAACGATTCGGCTGACGGAAAAAATAAAAATCATTTCAAAGAGAGAAAGAGAGAGATCTTGTGGCAACATTACGGCACGTAACATTGAGAATTAGCGGACATAACGGATGTCACAAGGGCTGACGTTGCACAACGTACACGACGGGCAAGCGGCACCAATGTGACATCGTCAGTTACTCACCCACATATAAATAAAATTCAACCAGTGAATGAATGAGCCAGTCAGTCAGTCAGTCGGTCAGTTCTTGTTTGCTTCAATCTTTCACTACTAATCCTATTAATGTTTACTATAAATGATGAACGAGGCCATCCGAGGAGTTGTTGTGTCAAAGAAAAGAGTGAACATAGTCAAAGAAATGTCGTGTCTGTATAAGTGTGTGTGTGTGTGTGTGTGTGTGTGTTGTGGGCGATCAAGCTTAATCCTTTGAGAACCTTGTACATGCCTACGCTGTAGCTTTGATCATATCTCACTTCTCTCTGCCCTAGAGTCTTAACGGCGCTCGTTAATTCTCTTTCCATCACCTGTTTCATTAGCTCTCTGTGTGAGTAGGTGTGCAGGTGAGTATGTGTGCAATATGATGACGGAGATATCAAATGTTGCCATTTTCTTCACTCATGATACACTCTTGAAGCATTGAATGATGAAGAAGCAGCTAACAAGTAGCAAGTAACAAGTTTCAATCTTAAGCTCGATTTCAATTCTTCTTCCACTTTAAGTCCTCCGACGAATTGCTCTCTAGTTGTACTCGATTCAATAATGATAATAATAATAACGGTTTGTGTTTACAGAATTTTAAACTAAGTGTTAGTCGGTCAGTATGCGGTCGCAAAGGATACGTAAAGCACGAAGAATAGATAGTGAAAGAGACCTTGATCTTGATCATCAACTAACAAAGCTAGTAACTTCACTAGCTTTTCATCAATCGAGGAAGACCGGTTAACGATTTCTCAACTCGATGAGCATTGCTGACATTCAAAGAGAGCATTGCTGGCCATGCCACTCGTTCCGGCACCTGTAACAAGTCCGTAACACACCCACAATGATGGTGTAACAACATCAACTGCTCGACAACAACATCAGGTTGAGATTCAACTAATGGACGGACGAACGAATTTTGAAATGATGATGCCAGCTCTGGATTCAATCAAGCAAAATTAAGTTCAAGTGTAAAACTTGAATTAAATTTATTTAATTTAAGTGGAATCACTGTTTACGTTTCTATACGCACGCCACAGACATCGGGCTTCATACGCTTCAAGCATCAGTCTATGAAATTTCATACGCGATCAGCCCTTTCACAATCGGTACTCAAGTGCACTCAAGTATTCACGAAAGGATTCGCTTATGAATAGAAAAGACAGCAAGAGATGCGTTTGAGCTCTGATTTTTTGAGAATATTTTTCGGAAATTCATTTGATTTTGAAATATGACTCGAAAAATTCTTCGTTCTTCGAATTTACAAAATGTCAGGCGACATTACAAGTTTTCTTCTATTCCAATTTCATTTTAATTCACAGGGCAACCCAACTCAAGCCGAGAGTTTGGAAGTCTCGTTGGTCTTGCGGATCTTTTTAAGATGCATTTGGCAAGCAAAGAGTTTAATTAAGAGTGTGATTCGTAGAAATAGTCTGTTTGTTTATTTGCTAACCCCTTTTCCCCTTTTTGGTAGCATTCGATTTAGGTTTGTACGTAACTTTCTCCCCCTTGATCATTCTTTTTATGCTTGCAACGTGCATCGTTCAAGTTCAATTGCCCAGAGTGAGAGAGAGAAGTATGAGGCCGAGATTTCTCTGAATCAAACTGGAGGGCCAAAATGGGTGAAACTGCAAGCAACGCCATGAAAAGTTGAACCTGTGGAAAATTGTCCAGTAGCAAAATTGGACAATGATCACAAGTGTTCAGTTGATAGTGATCATTTGCAAGATCTTTTTTGAATTCCATACACTGATGTGAAATATCAGCACGAGAGCACTCAAGCTCGGTTGTTTCTGAGCATATCTAGAAACTCAGAGAGATTTACAATTGCAATCCATTTGTATTTGTGGACCACCGAGGTTATGACCAGCCCAGGACTTTGCGAAGAGCAACGAGCCTGACACGAGTTTGAGGCTTAGCAGGCTATCATGTAAGTGGTATTTTGCTTTTAATTGAGTCATCGTCACCAAGGAAACTTTTATGAAATGTACCTCGAAACGTTATTCATGATTGACATTTAAAGGGTGGCTCACAGCGCTTGTGAGTGGTTGTTCATCATGTGAACAGATTTTGTTGTCCCGAGATGAATATTTTGATATATAAATAGTGGCAGTGTGCAATAATAATCTAAATAATAATAAATTTTTTATAAATAATATAATAGAATCTCAATCAATCAAATCAATAAAATAAAGAGAAGAAATCAAAAAATAAAAATAAAAAAAGTGAGAGATGAGCAGTTGTGCAAGCTCATTGCGGCAACAAGCGTGCTCTGTTCACAGTGCGTATGAGCGTATGTAAGCCTTGCGCGCAAGCACTCTGTGTGCTTGCGGGTTCGTCAGACAGACGGGCAAAAGCAGAGTACGCTTATTTGGGCCACCTTTTATTATTGATTCATATCACGGGCGTTGCGCAAAGCCAGTGCCACTGATAAATGTGACATTACATTAGAATTAATTACGTGTGCGATTTTGTACTTAATAAACGACCATAAAATCATGAATGATTATGAACGCTGTTGTGATTCGACCAGCGATTGCGACAATTGTGCCACAATTTGCGACTCATCACTTCGAATATTTCAAACACCGAGAGGAACGAAAAACCAACGTACATGCCCATGATACCTCCGAGGGCACTGAACAGTTTGGCCGCATTAAACACTGCCTGCTGGGTCACTTCCTCGCATGTCATTGTTTGAAAATAGACGATAATTTTGGCGAGATTCTGGAAATTTATGTCACTTTTGCCTCGATCAAATGTGACACGATCCTCGCGCGTTGGCCACTTGGCCATGGAAATGGTTTTATCGTAACGAATCACCTGGCATTTGGGCGGACAATCGCACTGGGTGATACGGTCGGCGCCACGAAACATCACCTCCTCGACACATTGTCGTGTAGTCCGTTTACGGGTGTCACATATCTTGACACCTTGAGCGGGATCAGCTGCAGTTGTTATTGATGAAGTTGTTAACGACGACGAGGTGGCTGTCAACTCGAATGATACTTGAGGCAAAAAGGCCGATTGGCATCCGCATCGATGTTGAATTGTTTGTTGTAGGCAAATTTGAATGCACGCCTGCTGCGAGTACGTCGAGTTGCGCGTAAGATTGGCCGACAATCGTCGGGGCCACGAGTCAACACAGTGCTCGGGATAGGGTGGCGGCAAACGTGTAATGTTGATCATCTTGAGCCCAATGTAAGTGGTGTGCTCAGGCGCCACAAATATTGCCTCGCTGGCGGCGTAACCGAGATCGCCCGGATGATGCACCATAATGAGCGCGCCCACCTGTGATGAGCCCGAAATGTATTCGTTCTTTTCCAAATTGAGCACCAACTCGAGGCCGTGATTAGTGCCCGCCAAGTGCGCCTCCTCATACGTGGGAGTCTGTTGAGCAGTGTTAACGGTCGTTTGTGTTGCCGATGGACGTGTACGACGCTTGGTACGCGCTTTGTACGTAAAACAATTTCCCTCGGTGGGCGAGAAGTGATTCTCGAAACTGCGTGGATGAGTACAATTGGACGATTTCATAGTACAACGCAATATCATGTCGCCGAATTGGTGGCCCAACGACCAGGTGAGTTCACGGTCACGATTGTACATCACAGCTAGCCAATTGGTGAGGTTCTCTTGTAGCTCACGTTCTTGGCGCTCAGTGAGCTCAAAATCGTCCGGCAACGCGGGCGGTATCGTGTACTGTACCGTTGACGATGTGTTGATTTGCGAGCTGCCGGGGCCGCCCGATGGCATGCCGCCCTGCGCTGGGGGTGTCTGAGTCGAAGTGCTCGTCATCGGTGGCACCCACGGCATACCCGAACTTGCGGGCGCCGCACTCGACGCTTGATGATTGTTGTAATTATTATTGTTGTTGCTGTTACTGTTAAGATTAATATTATTGACCTGATGCAATGGACGACCCGAATGACCGCTTACACTTGGCAGCGACGTCTGCCGCTGATTCACTTTGACAGCCTTCGATGAATCGGCGAATGGATGCGACGCTGACTCATCGAACGAGCGCGTGTGCCGTAATCTATTGTTCCGAACAGTTAGCTTGACTGCTGGTGGCATCAACAGTCGATTATCGGCGCTCTGATCTAGCAATGAATCGCTGTCCTCTGGTGGAACAGTTGTTGTGGATGATGTTCCTGAACCAGGTTGAGCTATGCTAGGTGCCATTGTTGTTGTTGTGCTAGATGATGTGCTAATCGGTGCTACTGTTGTGCTGGTTGTGGTCGTCGTAGAGGTGGTCGTAGTAGTGGTCGAGCTGGTCGTGGTAATACCGATATTGTTGATGTCACTAATGTCGGTGGTTTGATTTGATGACGGATCCACCTGGATACCGCACAATTTGTCCCTTAATTCTGATGGTATTTGATTGGTTAGATTGAGCTTGCTTGAACTACATAGTGCCGAGAAACGAACAATGTTCAAATTGCACACTGTCACCGCGGGGAACGGTAATCGAGCACTGTCGCGTAGACGCACATCGACAGTAGTTGGGTATTCGTAGAATTCCGTCAACAATTCAGTCATGTCATTCAGTGACAATATTGTCAGGATGAGGAACGCTACTAACCAGCAGACTTTGCGCAAATACGACTCTGAGGCAAATATCTCACGGAAGCCAGGTATTTCTGATTGTGAAAATAGCTCACTGAGCGCGTACGGGTCGTCAAACATGTCGTAGTGCCCTTGCCGATGGCGCCTTTTCATTCGCTGATGGCCGGCACCGAAACGACGATTTCCTCCTCCTTGACGATCCTCCTTCGTGGGCTCCATGTTGTCGCCTCCACTGTTGACCGAATATTGCCGTCGATCATTACCAATCGATGTTCGTCGACGGTGACTGATTGACGACAAATTGCTCAATCTATGAATCGGATCGTTAGCTATGTTGCCATTGATGTCCATATCTCGTTCGTTCAGATCAGGCTCTAGAAAATGTATGAGCGATGATTTTTTACGATCAATGCGTGTGGCTTCGGCACCGAGAACACCCTCAGTCAAATTGCCGGCGCCCCAATGTTTCACCGTAGGGTATCTTTTTGAATGAATGCCGCCATTTGAGGCTTCCATTTGACGCACGACGTTGCGTGTATCAATGGGTGGTTCACCGGAGCAAAATCCTTCAGAGAACTCTGAACCATCGTCCCTTGAATTCAAATGTGATCTCATTTCTTGATGCTGACGATTGGCGATCGTTGCGTGTATGTTGTTATTGCTGTGACCACGTTGTGATGATGAATTTTCACGATAATCATAATCATATACGTATTGATCATCATCGTCGTCATCATAATCATTCTGTTCATTGTTGCGATCATAATAATAACCATTGTTGCCGGGCTCTTGCTGGTGTACTTTGTGCGAGCGACCATCGATGACTGGCTTGCCTCGCTTCCGCCGGAAGCTACTCAATAGATTATTCATACTCCATCGGCTCACACACGGAGCCTTCTGCTTCTGTTGCTGCTGCTGCACTACTCTAATAGGTGGCTTTGTTGAATTTGGATTGCTGGTTATCACTCTGGATTGCTTTCTCGTTGGCTTCACACTCGGTTTTGCTGGTTTGTATCGCTGATTTTCTTGACGAAAACGCTCGAGTTCAAATTGAAGTCTGCTCATATTGTATCATTCAACAGCAAAAAACAACACTCCACATTCACATAATGCTGTTGACTGTGCAAAACTAATTATTTCTTTTCCACCAGTACATAATCTGCAGTTTATGGTAGTAATGATAAAAATGTCATCGAATAAACTTTGCTCCTCTTTATACAACAATAATGTCGCTCCGGTTGCTGTTGACAACAAATCTATTACGCAATCCATTAGACATAGACATAAGTGATAAAAAGATAATATTTATTTAGCATAGCGTGACATCACTAGCGCGCATATACACCTAACTCTACTCACGTTTCCTTGATCGAACTATCCTCAATCGATAGACACAAAGTATATGCAACATTCTACAGACAACTTTACGATAAACTTATATTGTATTAACATGATTGGTTTGATTCAATTCTATTGTCATAATATTGCATGAGATCTTGAGTTCGCTCTTTCTCCACAGTAAGTAGGTCATTCTCTTTAGCAATCATAGTTTGTTTGTGCTGTAATTTTTGTATCATTTTCAGTAGACGACTCTCTTGACGCTTCAAATCTGCTTCGGATTGATCTTTTTTAGCCATAATGGTCTTGCATTTCTCCTTGACATTATCAGTTATCATGTGCGAAGTGGTCGCATCCGTAAGCTGTCGAATGACTAAATTCAAATTGCGAGTCTCACTGCGAAGTTTGTCAATCATACTTTGTTGCAATTCGATTGTTTTGACTATTTCTTTCCATTGTTTGAGACTCTGGTCAAAAAATACACGTGTTTTCGAAATAATCTCGATCGTTTCATTGCGATCCACCAATGCAGGGACAAACATCTGCAATAATTGTTCCATTTTTGTTCTCAGCGAACGCGCCTTGTGGAGCGTATCGTCCAGATCAGGAAAGTTGCTTTCATTCGTTCGACGATGCTGTATCAAGCGAGTGTCTTGCAGATGCTTGTTGATCAAATTGTTCTCTTCGATACGTTTCGGTAACAGCTCCTCCAGAAACTTTATGCGGCAATCGATTTTATCTGATTCACTTTGCAATACACCCTCTAAATCACTTTTGGCAGCATCGCTAACATCTTTAAGCTTACACTGCTCGTAATGTTTGATGGAGCGATCGATATGATTGGATTCCTCCAGTGCAACCTCATAGTGATCCTCCAAGCTCCTAAGTCGAGTTTTATAGAATTGTATTTGCGACAACAGAGTTTGTGTTTGGCTCGAGCTCAACGATGGACTCTCAATGCCGTCACCATAACTTGAGCACATAGTATTCAATGGCGATTCGTCATGATTTCGCAATTGCGGGGACGTATCTATGATGTCCTTGTCTGTGTTGGATAGTATGTTTGGCGTCACTGTGGTTATTGCTGATGTCACTGCGGTGTCCTTGTATCCAGGAGAAGCGGTCTGTTGGGGTTTGCCACGCGATAACCATGCCAAATCATTGCCAAACATAATGATAGATCCGCGTAAATGTTGGCTGTGAATATTTATAATTCTTTTATCGATGATAGTAATACTGTTCGAATCGATAATTGTGATAAGAATCCAGCCAGCATTTTAGGCGCGAGAATGGATCTCATGCGCAGAGCTAACGCAACCTCCAGGGAACATGTTGCTTCGAATGCATGAAAGCTTTAACGCACTCATGCACACACACAAAGTTCAATTACGTCTGTGTGTGTGTGCTTTATGATCTGGATTACACGATCTTCGCCGTTGTTATTGCTGCTGTTCAGTTTAGATTCTCGAGACTTGCTTTGAGTGTGCAAATTTTGATCAGCGCGCGTCACAGTCCATCGAGCATGCGCAGTGTGCACAACACACTACGACGCAGCGAATGCATCTGTGTGCTCGTTTTGTGCGCTGCCCGATTTCCTCAAGCGTGCTTTTCGTCCTATCCTGTCACGTTCTGTTCAGGAGGGATAGTATCATCATTCTTATTATTATAAAATACTAAAAAAATATTCAAAAAATAACTAAAAAATCAAATAAAAATCGTATAACTAACAAAATCCACCAATAAAAATACAAATTCTATAAACCCATAACTAAAAAAATCTGAAACATACACAAATTAGCAACAGCGATTATTAAGTAAGAAAAGGAAGAAAGAACAAATATCAAAAACAACAAAAATGAACGCAGTTACAACCGCAACACCGTCCTCGGCGCCGATGGCGTCATTGTATGTTGGCGATCTGACACCTGATGTTACTGAGGCCACTCTGTACGAACGTTTCTCGACTGCTGGGCCAGTCATGTCTATCCGCGTTTGTCGTGACATGATCACTCGACGCTCGCTGGGCTATGCCTACGTCAATTTCCACAATCCTCAAGATGGTAAGTAAAGCATTCATACATAACAGAACGATACATGTATTGATATTGTGTGAGATGATGATATTGGGGTGTTCGAGATTCCGAGTCGGGATTGGCGTCGATTGCCGTGGATCACCACGGGAGCCCGATCGGCACATGTCAATGCTCGTCGCTGCTGACGCCTGGCCCCCCCCGTCTGAGTGCACTGCACATTTATGTACATACACAATTTAACAGAACTGCCGTGCATGCGGCAGCAACATCCGATCACTCATCCATATGTCCAATAAGCTTTCACACACGCACAAACTAATCCGCTCATTCTTATTACCATCTTATTTCTAAATGGAATCTGTGAACCAACTGCGCACCTTTCTATAGCTGAAAGAGCTCTGGATACAATGAACTTTGACGTTCTTGGCCAAAAGCCCATTCGTATTATGTGGTCGCAACGTGACCCAGGTCTCCGTAAAAGTGGCGTAGGTAACATATTCATTAAAAACTTGGACAAAAGTATCGACAACAAGGTGATGTTCGATACATTCTCCACGTTCGGCAACATCCTGTCCTGCAAAGTAGCCCAAGACGAGCAGGGCAACAGCCGTGGCTATGGCTTTGTTCACTTTGAAACTGAGGAAGCAGCCGAAAAAGCAATTGCAAAGGTTAATGGCATGTTGTTGAACGACAAACAAGTATTTGTTGGCCGTTTTGTGCCTCGCAATGAACGTGAAAAAGAAATGGGAGAGAAGGCCAAGAAATTCACCAATGTATTTGTTAAAAACTTTGGCGAGGATATAAGCGACGATGCCAAGCTTAGAGAAATGTTCGAGAAATATGGAAAAGTTTTGTCAGCCAAAGTTGCTCGCGATGAAGAAACCGGAAAATCAAAAGGATTTGGTTTCGTTGCGTTCGAACAAGCTGAAGATGCTGAGAAGGCCGTCGAAGAATTGAACAACAAGGAACTGAATGGGCGCCCTCTATACGTCGGTCGTGCCCAAAAGAAAACCGAGCGCCAAGCTGAATTGCGCAAAAAATTCGAAGAGCAGAAGGCACAACGAATGAACAAATATGCTGGTGTCAATTTGTATGTCAAGAATCTAGATGACCAGATTGATGATGAGCGTCTACGCAAGGAATTTTCTGCATTCGGTAATATCACTAGTGCTAAGGTCATGACAGACAGCAATGGACGCTCGAAAGGATTCGGATTCGTTTGTTTCTCGATGGCTGAAGAAGCAACCAAAGCCGTTACCGATATGAATGGAAAGATTGTCGTGACCAAGCCATTGTATGTCGCACTCGCCCAGCGTAAGGATGACCGTCGTCAACAATTG
Source organism: Fragariocoptes setiger (assembly GCA_019968535.1). Taxonomy (NCBI): domain Eukaryota; kingdom Metazoa; phylum Arthropoda; class Arachnida; order Trombidiformes; family Phytoptidae; genus Fragariocoptes; species Fragariocoptes setiger. The sequence continues at coordinate 5,950 of JAIFTH010000470.1, read as the reverse complement.
CTGACTCAGCAATATCAGCGTGGACAACTGGCTACACGAGGTCCTCAGCCGCCAACTGCCGGACCTGCACCTCACATGCATCACCCTCATCCGCACATGCAACAGGCCGCAATGATGGGCCAGCAACCTATGAACATGGCTATGCCAGGCGCACCTGTGCCCCCGGGAGCAAGCCCATACTTTGTTCCTCAGGGTGCTTACCAGGCGAAATTCGGACCTTACGGTATGCAGCACCCGGGTATGCAGGCTCGTCCACGTTGGGGTCAAACTCCTCCCGCCATGCAACGCGGAGGTCCTCAGTACGTGATGCGCGCGCCTGCTGGTGGGCCACGCGCAGCCGGTGCTGGCCAACGCGCACCTATTCCGCCTCAGTCGCGCCCTGTCGTCTCAGCGCAGACTCGCGCTCCCAACCGTGGCATGCATCAACAACCCGGTGTGGCTGGTCGTCCCGGTCCTCAGGGGGCTGTCGTAGGTCCGCCCCACGTTGCGGCATTCAAATATCCTACTGGACCAAATTACATGCCATCTGTACCTGGGCAAGTATATGCTAACCAAATTCCGCAAGCACCTGCTCCCAACCAGGTAGTCAATGCTGTTCAAGTGCAAGGCCATGAGCCATTGACAGCTCGTATGTTGGCAGATGCCGATCCTCAAGTTCAGAAGAACATGCTTGGAGAGCGTTTGTATCCGTTGATTAGCAAGATGTACCCTCATGATGCCGGCAAGATCACAGGTATGTTGTTGGAAATTGAAAATTCCGAGTTATTGCACATGCTTGAGCATCAAGAATCGCTCCAATCAAAAGTGGAAGAGGCCGTGGCTGTCTTGCGTTCGCAAACTCAACAACAAGCAGCTCTCGCCCAGCCTGAAGGCGCCGAGCGACACCAGCAGCCAGCTGAGACCAACTAATCTCACTCTGTCATTTGGTCATTCTGAAATTATTGTCGCAGTCTTAGTCCTGAAAAAAATAAAATCTTATTACCCTATCATCGGTCTAGGTTTCTGTTTCTGATCTTGATCTGATGCTGCACTAGGCATTTTAGTTTCATTCCCTTCTCTAAATCAAACCTTGAAAGCTGTGAGGCTCATTTGTGAGGGCGCCGATGACACGTCGATTTGACATTTCATACCTGCTAGCATTTACGTTGCGCATACACTTTTCACACGCGATACTATCGTTTGCAGAAATTTAGTCGCTAGCGCGTGCCACTTTCATGGGTGCTAGAGTGCAGTGAATAGCGAAATAAAAATACGGGTGTGCATTCCTGCCAAATTTATCCTGCAGTATAATTTCGTCCGTGATTCGTTTCAACCAACACGAGGCTCCTCGGTGTCGCTTACTTGTTCATATTGAACAATGATGCTCCATTAAATATCAGAAATTATATCAAATCTTATTGAGAATAATTTAACAACCTAATAGAGATAGCACCGCTTATCGAGTGAGCAACTTAGGTGCTGGACTTGTTGAGTGCCATGGACACCGACAGTGGATACCAACTGCAGGCGCCTATTACGCCCATAACACCACACTCGACTGACGCCGGTCTTATACCACAACTTCAGAACATTGTATCGACTGTCAATCTTGGCTGCAAATTGGATCTCAAGAAAATAGCCTTGCATGCTCGTAATGCTGAATACAATCCCAAACGATTCGCCGCGGTGATTATGAGGATACGCGAACCGCGAACGACGGCTTTAATATTTAGTTCTGGCAAAATGGTTTGTACGGGTGCCAAAAGCGAGGAACAAAGTCGATTGGGTGCACGCAAATACGCACGCATTGTCCAGAAGCTCGGTTTCGATGCAAAGTTCCTAGATTTCAAAATACAGAACATGGTCGGCAGTTGTGATGTTAAATTTCCGATCCGTCTCGAGGGTCTTGTTCTAACACATAGTCAATTCTCGAGCTACGAGCCTGAACTATTTCCTGGTCTCATCTATCGTATGGTGAAACCGCGCATTGTATTGCTAATATTCGTTTCAGGAAAGGTTGTTTTAACCGGCGCAAAGGTTAGATCTGAAATCTACGAAGCATTCGAGAACATTTACCCTATACTCAAAGGTTTTCGCAAGCAATAAAGCGAATGTATTTATTATAAGATTGGAACAATTCTTCTTGCAACAGAGAAAACAAAAACAATATTCCAGGCCGTCCAGCGCATAATGTTAGTGTATGTTTGATGGCAGCGTTCAGGGATTGATTGGTGACACAAGTGCCACACACATGATACAGCATCAAATATCATGGTGACAATAGAAAATTTATACGATATATGATGATGAAAAGAACCGAAAGGAAACATGGGATTACATGCTGCATCTACACATTCAAACGCGCATACATGTACTAACATAACTAACACATTAAGCTCATTAACAAAATGGTAATAATAATCAGGACATGATCATATGGGTGCCTAATGTGACGACGAGTGAGTGTTCGTAGAGCCGGACGCTTGAGTGATGCCTGACGATTGCGCCTGATGTTGCAATTGTTGCTGGCGTCTGTATTGTAATGAGCGTCGTCTCAATTGTTTGAGCATCTTGCGTACCCAATCGGGGAACGTCTTGGACCAGAAGGACACGTACGATTGTGCTGATATCGGTGAGCGCACGGGCCGCGTGCCAGAGCTGAGACCATCTGAGTTAGCGCCGCTAATGCTACCGCTAACATTGGAGGCCGCCGTTTGTAGGACGTTGGCGGCATTGGCAAGTGCGTTGGACGACGACGAACTGGACGAAGATGAACCAGATGACGACGATGATGTGGACGGGGACGACGAACCCGAGGCAGACGATGAGGCGGCTGCCATCGATGCAAAGGCATTGGCAACGGGTGACGCTAGCGATGCCACCGACAAACCGCTTGAGCCACTCCCCGGAGCTGGCCTTGTTTGAATGTATACATCGCGTAATCGGCGCATAAAGTCCACGACACCCTTATCGAACATACCAGGTGATGCGGCGGCCGATGAGTGGCCAGCAGCTACATGAGTATACAACAACAAAATCAAATGCAATCACCACATAATTCGTTGGTTTCAAGTGATTCATAAGTTGATAAGTTTTGAATCAACCACAACGTCATTTTTTCCATAATCGCCAATTTGATGAACGAATGATTAAGAATAAGATGTGAAGTTATTATTGATGGTAAGGTTGCGCATATGATATAAGGTCGCAAAAAGAATAAATTTAACGATGCTTTGCGTGATCTTCGTCTTGAGCAATCAACAAGACCATTTGATTGTCTAGACAAACAAACACAGACATATAACTAAGTTTATATGAGGCTCAACTGATGTACACTTGCTACTTACCTCGGCTTGAGCGACGTTGCACATACATGTTGAATGGCTTCGTCATTGATTTATCGTCCTTCATGTCAAGCTTCTTCTCTGATCTAAAGTACACTTTCTTGTGCTTCGATGGAGTAGCTACTCGGCAGCAATTGTAATTAGTGCGTGCAATCAATGATTAGTTTGATTCATGCAAGAATTTACCCATCGAACAATATATCAATGGCAGCGTAACGAGAGGTGGTTCGATCACACAGCAAGGCACAACATCGGTCAACAGTATTGACCATTAATGTGTACATTTCAATTAGTAACATGTTTAATTAGTGGCCAGTGCAATTTAGTTAGCAGAGAGGGAACACGGTAAAAAGTTTAAGAGCCAGTGAGATGAATAAAGCCACCCAGTGGGACAAGGACCATGAGAATAGTTGTAGTTACATAATCGGGATTCCGTGTGATGATCCGTGATTCATCCGAAGATGTTGCCGTGTTCCGTATATTTTCACGCGGTGCGATGATTGCGTGAGACGCCGTAATTGTAGGCAAGACAACACCGATCACGATCATCATTGTCGTGATGCGATAACGAGAGTCGAGAATCAACAACATCAGCGATAGTGAGTTTAAAGAGTAGAGTCCGAGAGAGAGAGAGAGAGAGAGAGAAAGAAGAGTTACGTTTGTGCATATAATTGATGTTTCAATTCCATGCATTCGAGCAGTTACATGCAACAAGTAAAGCAACGGGGAGAATAATTAATGAATAACAAAGTGTGTGTTTGTATCCGTGAATTGTGATGAACCGAAAGCAAGTGTGCGAGAGAAGGAAGAGTGAGATATTCGTAATCGTCGTGACCACCAAGCATGATCAAACGCGATTGAGAACATTAGTTGGTCAAATAGCCAGTCAGTTAGTTTGTACATGTTGAGTGGTTAATGAACAAAATTGCCAAGCCGATTTTGAAGGAAGTCGACCGATCAACGATGTGTTCGGTTCCGTGAACCGCAAGATTACGGTTAGCAATGAGCATTACACAAAGTTCGCGGAAGATGTGAATGTTGTGTCGACGACGAACAATGCGACGATTGTTGTATCGTAATTGAATTAATTACACAACATTATTTGCATTGCGCGTTGTTATTTCGTAATCGAATCAATGCGATTGAGTTTGATTACGATCGTTCAGTTAGTCGGGTGTAGATGAGATTGGTCCACGAGATTTGTTGTTCGTCGTGTTGCACGAATTCATGTAATCGCCAGAAACAAAAGTAAGAAATTGGTCCGTGTGTATGTTTATTTGTTTGCAGAATAAAAAGAAAGAAGATAAGAACAAATAACATTAGAATTATTGTGCGATGTGAAGTTACAAACTAGTCAGCTATCTTGAAATAAAAAGACAATGAGAGTGCGCCATGTTTCCTGAATTGAATCATGTTATCCCACAACAGCAAGATAGCCAAATGGGAAAGCTACTGGTACTAGTGCCGAACTTAACGTAATGGGTATGAGGATGTGGATGATGTCTATAGGCTGAAGGCACACAGGCGCACACACATTAACGTTGAGTGCAACAACACAGGTGTCGGATGTCGGCAATTGCATTGTATGTTTTCATTATTATTATTATTATGATTATCGTTGCTGCTGTTGTTACTTTTACTCTTGGTGCAGATCCAAGCAGGCAGGAGAGTAGCAAGATTTTAATCTACCTGCTGTTGTTTACTGGTTGACCTGCGGCTACATAGCCGCGCACATAGCAACGTAACATAACAACAATAGAGTAGGCACAATTAACCACGGACATAACAACTGACCAAAATAACTGGCACGTAATTATTGGTCTCTTTTATCACGGCAGTGGTAGTAGTAGTAGTAGTTCTTACACAATACAACATGTTAAGTAACAGCAACAGACCATCAGTGCATCTGTCATTTCATTACATTTCACTTGTTGTTGTTGTTGTTAGTGTTGCTGTCGCTGTTGAATGAATTTTGGAGTAAAGAATTTTGGAATTCTCCAGCAGAAACTCCTGGTTGTCAGTGCAGGATTCGCCATCACAATGAGTTCGTCTCTTCTTCAACACAACAAAGACTATTGCCACAACACTGATTTTCGTTGTTATTTTAAGGCGCTTGTCCACAACAAATATTCACCCTTAAGGCTCTCAATGGTGCACTGTATCTAAGATATTTATCTAATCATTCTCGTTGGGATGATGAAAACTTCGTGAATGCACAAGATAATGTGTAAATTGATCACAAAATAATCTATGATTTGAGAAGCTTCCAGCGAACTTAGTTGGCCTCAAGCAATCGTATAATAGCTTGGTTTATAATGAAATACCTAAAGAGCTTCCTTTGAGAGCAATTAATAAAGCGGCAGAATATGAGTTTCGATTAAACTCACGTTCGCGTAATCCCAGACTAACAAACTATCAAAAGGTTGCGAATTCAACCCTTTGATAACTTGAAACGATTCAATCATAATCTCGATCGTAATCACTACCTCAATCCCAACGATATGATCTTGTTATATCACTAACCGCTCGGCGACAACCCACGAATTAAAATGGTACCAGATGCACAACCATACACAACCACACACACACACACACACACACACACACACACACACACACACACACAC
>JAIFTH010000469.1:0-26616 GCA_019968535.1 Fragariocoptes setiger | reverse complement strand
TGTGTGTGTGTGTGTGTGTGTGTGTGTGTGTGTGTGTGTGTGTGTGTGTGCATGACTTATCTTATCAAGAATGAGCGCTCAAATGATCAAATGGTTGAATCTCATCGTCGAGCAGCGTATTGAGTTCCTTTTGAAATTTAGATTGTTGTTGTTGTTGTAAATTCCAGCTGCTAATTCAACTAATGCTAAGCAAATGTCCAAACAGCTCTAGTCTATTTTATGATCATACAAACGTAAGAAAGAATGAAAGAAAGATCACGATGCTGAATTTGAACCAGTGATACCTATATTACCTACAATACGATCGACAACATTAATCAATTAATCGATACGCGCTGATCTAGAACTCTCATTCTCATTTCTTTATCTCTCATTCATTTCGTTTCGTTTTATTTGATTTGATTTCTCAACTGAATGGCAATTTATTTATCACAGACAGTCACAATCAGTCAGGTAATGGCAATGGCAGTCGCAATCGATCTGTCGATTTATCATTGCATTCTTTTCTTGTTGACTCTCGGAAGCTGATAGATGCTTGAGATAAGATTGTTTTAAGGACAGAGGCAGAGAATGAAATAATAATAACAACGAGAACGAAAACAAACGACTCACAAGTCCACAATTGAGTCGATCCAGTTCAATTCATTTCTATTCTATTGATTGGCTTTTGATGGGCTCTTTTATTGCTTGCTTTGCTCATTGCAGCAATGGTATAGCTTTTGTTTGGATGCACTTGCTTACACAGCTAGCTAATAGTAGCAACATAGCAGCAGCAACAACAACAAGCTATGCATGTCATTGTAAAACACTTACTAGTATTCTGTAGTCTCACTGCAAATGTGTGTGAATTGGCCACACATGCTGTCACTTGCTGGCTTGCATGTGACTCATAAGCCTTCGCGTAATCATCGAATGTGAGAAGCACCATTACAATAAGATGCTTGCTACACGACACTTGTTGCTGCTACTGCAATTCGATCAACGATCGAGCGTTGCGCTGCTCCTTAACATCGATCGACTGATGTAACAATACATGCCACAAATCGTTGGTGACGCCGAGCACTAAAGAGTTTGAGATTGTAAGCAGTGACAAGCGTAAAACGACCAGAATAAGATCAATAGGGAATGGCAAATAGCATAAAGGCAGCAAACAGTAAGCTGAGAGACAGACAAAATTGCGGTACAAAATTGGTTTGCGACTGTAGATTTATTATTATTAGTCAATGTCTGTTGGTTGAAAATGATTCTTGACATAGCAGCAACTTATCATGACTCATGAGTCATAACAGAGATGATAGGCACAAACACAATTAGTCAAGTAATTAGTCGTAAATCTGGACGTCCAGCTTCTTGTAGCCCGAGATCCAGTTACCGCCAATTACAGAAACCAATAGTTGTTATTTTGCTGCATTCTCGTTCCATTGCTGCTGCTACTGCTATTGTGACTGCTTGTTCATTGAATACTTTCGCTCAGTTGTTGTTGTTGCTCTTTCACTAACATGCTTCATTAACCGCTAGCAATTGAAATACAAAATGATGTTGGAATGAGTTGAGCTGACCAAGTGTGAAGGTACCCCACACAGTGCTTGGTTGTTGTAGTTGTGGTTGTTGTGAGGTACACAACAGCGTACGCTGTGATGATGGCCATGCTCGATGGTGATGACTCGTACGCTTTTGTTGCAGCTTGCGCGCAAACCTTGTAAGCAACATAACAGCAATGACAATCAGTTAACCTTGAAATGAGAATCACCACGTAACAATGATAATATTCATGATCGAAGAATCAGAACAACAAGAATGAAGAGAATTTCTCTCTCTCTCTCTCTTGCTCCTTCGTTGCAGTGGCTCACCGTAAAAACGCGAGCACGAACTCATCGTCTAAATTGACTCATCTGCACTCTTTCGCGACTCGAATTTTGGTCCAATCCAGATTTTTGGTTGGCATTTTTCATGCTCTTGTTTTTCGCTCAATAGCATTAGCAGACGGGCAGGCAGGCAAATGAGTGATGCGTGTTAAACTTGAATGCTCACCAAGGGGCCCAACAGAGGCAGCGGCAGCGACAGAGACAGTAACAACGACAGTTGGACCAAAAAAAAAACAAACAACGGCAGTGTAATTGTTATTATTATCATTAGGATTGTTGTTCTCGTTCTCGTTATGATCACTCATTATTTGTTACTTGTTCGTTGCTCTATTCCTATGCACTATGATTACTTGTTCGATTGTTCGTTAGCTCATTCATTATGATTGCATGATGCTCGTTGTGTGACGACGACCACCACCATTCGTGCTTTGCCATTATTTATTATTGAGAGGCAAGCGAACGATATTTGCAAGCAACGAATATCAGCCCAGTTTAGACCACACCACGTGAGCAAATCGTGTGAGCAAAATGCAACACAAATTCACTTGTGTTCATTTGTTGACATGAACAGAAAGAAAGACAAAATGAAAAAATGGAGAGATAAACCGATCTTTGTTTGCGTGCTCTACCGAGTTGTTGTTATTATTATGATTGTTACGATCATGACGAGTGTGTGACGCCATTTTTTGTTTCAATCTCAGTATGGTTTCTCTCTTCTTGCTATTTACTCTCCTGAACTAACTAAAAATAACATTCGTTGAGTCTGATATTGAACTAATCGACGACGACGACGATGATGACGACATTGGCGAGCATCATTCTTATTCTGTTTGGTTTGACCTTCACAGTCATTCATTGCCAGTACTGTCTGTTGTGGCTCAACACGAAACTATAGTTGCGAGTGGTGTGCGTGTGTCTCACACTACACCTCATTGCACATCTGACACACACGCATCGCGCTTGCGTCGTCATTGTGGAACACAGTCACCTGTGTTCCATAATGACGACGACGTTGCTGACGCTGATAATTTGCGCGCTACGTCACTGCGATTGCCGTTATTGTTGCGCAATGTGACGGCAAGGCATGGCACGCAATACAAACGGCCCTCTTACACTTGACTCGAGCCAGGTGCAGTGCAAGTCTCTCACTTGAACTGCAGCTTCTCGGCTCGCAATTTGCGAAGTTCGAAATTCGATCAAACAAATTAACGCCATCATCGTCATTTCTTGAACGACGATGATGCTTTGGCTCAGTCTAGAGAGAGAGAGAGAGAGAGAGAGAGAGAGAGAGAGAGAGAGAGAGAGAGAGAGAGGTTCAACTTGTAGATTGTTAAATGTTTCTTCTTTCAAAATTTCACAATCTTCTGAATCGAAATCAAAATCTTAATCTAAATTCGTTTATCGCCTTTCGTTTATAGCTCGTCGTAGCGTTCGTCCACTCACTCAATATTTTGTGCCATGTGCCAAGCGCTATACACCATGCACGACGTACGACACATACGCGCACACACATACTGCATCTGTGAACAGTGTGAATACAGTTGCGTCTAGCTACCATCAACTACAAGCAACTTACATAACAAATATAACAGCAACTGCACAACATAACAACTGGTCGACACGTAATTCGAGTGCAAATAAGTGCAGGTCAGTTTACAACAAACAAACAGAGCGAACGAACGAACGAACAAGTGAACGAATGAACGGTCGAACAAGAACATGATCGTTGTTTGTTTGTCCGTTCGTTCGATCGTTTGCTTGCCAATATTTTCTATCGTTGTTGTTACGTCCAATCGCTCATTGCTCATCAATCAATCGGTGCTGTTGCGACTCTCGAATTGCTCGTCGCTTGCGTCATCGTCATCGTCGTCATCGCTGTCGCTGTCGATGCTGCGTCGTCACGTTAGTTAGTTAGTCAGACAGACAAACTGACATTCTGTTGACGCCAATTGGCATCACCAAGATAACTGGCATATTAGCTCGTGTCGTCGTTCAATAGTTTTTTGCTCTTGTTGTTGTTATTGCTAGATTCGATTGGCCGAGTCAAGCGCAAGTTAGTTCGCGCTGGCGTGGCCTTATTTTCTTCGACAGCATCAACGAATTGTTGAAGCTGTCGTTGCTATTACTATTATTATTATTGCGTGATGACAGTCAGTTCTAGAGCAAGAATTGAGCAGTTAGAGGAGAACAAGCGAGTTACGCAACCGATGAACGATCGATCGATCGAACCATTTCCTTAAAAGCTGCTGCTGCTACCTTTAAACTAGTAAACGTGGTAAATAAACCTACCAGAGACCTATAATTGGCCTGTCTGCCTGCCATAATTAGTATAAGCAGTTCATGAGTGTTAGTAGTTCGTGTTGTAGCGTGCGGTGGTCTATAGTGATCATCGCGTAATCATTCATTATTATTGTTATTGTTATTATTATTATTGTGTCAGTATTAGCACCATGTGTATGTGTGAGAGAGCTTTGTCCTTCACGCTGGCGCAACTCTAGCCAGCCAACTCTAGTCATCTAGATTCACCTGTTGCTTAGATCTTCTCGACATGCTAGTGTGCTATTCTAGTCATGTTATCAAGAGCTATTGTTGTTGTTATGATGATGATTATCACCATCATTTAAGCAATAGCAAGCTCGTTTAGCTCGTTTGAAAGATAAAAGAGAGCAGCAACTCTCTAACAATATTATTGGCTTGAGTTTGCTTGTTTGTCCTTTCGTTCGTTCGTTCGTTCGCTCGTCTATCGCTCGAGAAAACAAACAAACGAACGGACCAAATAGCAGCAGCAGCAGCAGCAGCAGCAGCAACAACAACAACACAGAAAACGACAACGATAACAAAAGACGATACGAGGAAACAGGCGGAGCTTTCCTTGTCGTTGTCGTTGTTATTCTTTTATCTTGTCCATGAAAACAGCAGCAGCATTACGTAGTTCAACACTCATTCGGCCCACAATATAAAATCTTAATGCACCTGACACCTGACAGCACAAGCAGTGTAGCACTATAGCATCACACTGGATAGTGTGCTACGTAATCAAGCATCATTGTAGGCAAATATTGGCAAATCAAGCGCCAGCGAGCGATATTTGTGCTGATCATTCTTCTCTCGTTCGTAGTTAGTTTCTCAAATGAATAGTTCCGTTCGGTTCTGCTTGAGAGAAATAAAAAACTTAAAACTACTGAACTAGAAAAATTATTCGAGTCAACTTGAAAACTAAACTATTCTAAACGTGCGTTATTGACGAATTGAGCGAAAAATTCTCAAACACACAGTGAGGAGAAAAAGCACACACATTTTGCTCACAAAATACACGAATGAGCTTATTAGTTGATTCGTTCGTTCCTTGGTTTATTTTGCACTGTTTAGTTTTGAGACTTCGGTTCGCTTGATTGCCATTGCCAGAGCGAATAAATATCACAATAAATTATCACACACACAACAATAATAATAAATTGTCTTGGGAAAGTCGCCAACTCAAATCTTTTCAGATCTTCCTTTCGAGTTCCTTGCGAGCAGCATTGTGTCAGTACGCACTGGCTCGTTTGCACACAATGCTCACTCATACACGCCCCCTGTATATTCTTCAACTGCTCTGTTGTTGTGTTGGTATGTTTGTTCCTAGTTGTGAGATCGAGAGAGCATGTGGCGCGCTCACCTGGCTGACAGCGCCATTACAACAACAACGATACAGACATAGATTCAATTCTTGTCTGCTGCAGTTCTTGTTGTTGTGTTGCAAGAGTTGGTCGGACCTGTGCATCAGTTATAGTAGCATCTAGATCTCGACCATTGTGCCTCTTGACCAAACCAACCCATTTCGTACTAAACTAAACGCAACAATAACAGGCACAACAATTACACTGCACTTGTTCTATGTGTGCGCCACTACGAAGCATCGACTTCGTAGTCAACCTCGTCGACGCTTCTTGCGACTCATACGACGACGACGAAGACTTGTCGATGTCGATATGATTGCCCACGTTACGCACATATTAAATGAGCCAGCCAGCCAGCCAGCCAGCCAGCAAACAGACAGACAAACAAACATTAATACGATTGATGTGACTGTGCATTCGTTCACTTGTTGATTTTTTTTGCTCAATTGGTTGTGCATTTAGCAATCATCGTTCTAGTGATTGCATCATTTTTCTTTTAAATACTTGCATTGCTTATTGAACTTGCTTTGCTTGCTTGTGAGTGTAACTGAGTGAGTGGCGCCCAGTTCTATATAACTCGTCTGTCTTTTTCTCTTTTCCTCGTTGAGACCTCGTCGTCGTCAGACTAGTAGTTGTTGTCGACTCGTCGTCATTCAGCAACCACTTGACCACTTGACTCCACAGCTCATTCACTCATTCACTCTTAGTGCACGACTCCATAGCAATATTGACTGTAACACACGCACACATCATTGAACGGAATAAGGAGAAACTGAACTTGTGCATTCTAAATTGAAGAGAGCGAATGAGACTGAGATTGAGATTGAGATCAAGACAGCTATTGCAATTGTGATTCCGATTCCGATTGAGAAAATGGTTTAGAGTTAGAATTGGAATTAGAATGAACAATTGTAGAGAGCCGATCGTATAGTGCTCTGAATACATTAGCCGCACAGTTTAACCGAGCCTATTCCATTAAGAATAGATTCATACAGCTATAAAGCTATTGTTGTTGCTGTCAAGTGTGTTGAAATTGAATCAAGCACTTGTTGTCGATCGGCGCTGTTCCACTTCAATGAACGTCAATTCGATCATTGACCAATCGATCCGAGCGAAGCCGAGTATGTAATGATTATCACACTCGAGCTCGAGCTCAAGTTGTCCGTTCAACTAACAATAATTCACTCACGAGCAGCAGTAGCCAACTCAATCGAAAATTGAGATGATCGAATTATTTGGCGCTCTTTCCTCAACTGTCTGCAACTGAATTGGATGAACAGATCAGTTGAACAGGTGTTCAGTTCCTTCAGGGCCTGATTTTCATCTTCTAATTCTATATTTTTCTATTTTTAGTTTGATGTTGGCCATGTATGTTGGCGGTGCCCACTATTGGTGCCAAAGACACATAACTGTAAAGAGCTAAGCTGTCTGGTGGTCTGTCTGTCTCAATCATAACAAGCTCAGCAACAAGTGTAAGTGAGCTGCAGCAGCCGGTCAGTTCAGTCATGTCATCATCTTGTAATCTTGAGGCCACAATGCACAACACAACACACAGGATATTCTAATGTCCAGTGTGGTGCACTATTGGCATTATGGTGCCAAAAGTACTATGTAATGCTGAATTGTAGCACCAAATGGCACACCATGTACGATACTATACGATATGATCTTGTTGCACGATTCACTCATTATGCTTGCACTCGATGCCTGCATGTCTGCATGTTGAGTGTGTGGTGCAGTCACTTGATTGCGTCACAGCGCCGCCTTGAGTGACCGTCGACCAACATCAACACCAATAAGAGAATCTCAATCGCTCAAACATTCAAACTCCAACACATGCAAGTCACACTACATACAATGCAATCAAAGAGGGTCGAATATCGAACTATCAACAGTTGTGTGTTGCATCGATCGGTCGATAAATTGAGATCAAAGAGCGACCGGCTACTCAGAGTGTTTTCTTTCTCTCTTCATCTACACTTTTCTACTTGTAAAATACTTGCAAGTGCTATAAAGAGGGCTAGCGAGCGCCAACAGGCGCCACATCAAACTGCATCAACAGGTGCTGGCTGCTCTGATGCTGCTCCAACGTTGAAGGTGCCATAAAGCAACAGTTGTCAGTTTCTTTCTCTCTCTCCTTCTCAGCTTCTCGTGTCGATCGTTTGCTTTCGTCGTTGACGCTTGGACTAGTTTTTTATTTCTCTCTATTTCCATTTATTTTTGTTGATTTAGTGCACGACGAAAGCGACAACAATAGCATTGGCGCAACTCACTTGCTTAACTTGCACTGGCTCGTCACTCGAGTAGAATGGCACAACAATGTGATCGGCTCACTCACCAGCAGCAGCAACAACAATGGGCCAAATCGAAGATCGGCCAATCAAAGTCGCTTCAATTCAGCTCATGTCCGAGCTCAAAGCCGAGAAAATTCAAAGTCTCAAGTTTTAAGTTTAAACATTGATCGAATCGATCCCACTGTCAACAATGTCTTTCTCTCGTTGTTTACACTTTCTGAGGTTGTGTATGTCTGGACAAGTGTGCGGCAAGAGTCTGCTTGCCTACCTGTCTGTCTGTTCGTGCAAAATACCAACAACAATTGGCGACGTTTCACCACAACGTTCTATTTTGCAGATAGCTGTAGAAACGTGCATATTGGGTCGCTTTGGCGTCCGATAAACACTGCCGTGCACTTTCTTTTTCTCTTTTTTTCCAATGAAAATAACATGGCGACAGTCTTCACTGCACTTGTTGCTGTTGCTGTTATTGATTCATTCATTGCGGCTTAGATGATGACGATGAGTATTGCATGCATCTGTACTGAAATCAAATCAGAATTTAAAATTAAAAAGTTAGCAGACGTGTGCAATCAATTCAAATTCTGTTTACAATTGCATGCAAACAATAGGGCAGCAAGATCGAATGGCGAAGGGCGAGACCAATCATCGAGTGAACGCTCCGATTATCGACTGTATTGAAATGAAAATATACGAATACGAAACTCAATGATGTTGATGCGTGAACACTTGAAAGATCGCTTGTGATGATCGTGCAAAGTCGAAAGTTTGAAACTCAGAGTCGAACAAAGAAAAAAAAGCAATGACAACGTATGTCAAAAGGCAACCACACACACACACAAACAAAGAAAGAGAGCAACAGAGCACAATGATTGCAATTGTAGCATGAAATAATCCGTTGCGGTGCTAGAATAACAATAACAATAACAATAATAATAATAATAATGGCCAATTGACAATGGCTTGCGTATTGACTCTTGTGAAATCATATCATATCATCGACGACACACTCAATATTCAAACGATACTCAAGATATTCAGGCAATATTCAAACAGCACAACAGCACAGAGACAGAAAGGAAAAAATGTTGAACAATTGGTGCAAAATGCGCCACAACAAAACACAGGACAGCACATGGCGATCGTTTCAAGGGTTGCCCAGTGCATTACACTGTATGATATCCCTGCTCTATGCTGGTTGCTCGTCGGCTAGTGCGCCACCTGTGCGCCAAATACGTCAGTCTAGATCTATATACGTGCCATTGTTGTCGTTACTGGTGAGCACACGCACACAAAAAAGAAATATTGATTGTTGCTGTTGATTCGAGCCGAGCAGTGTTTTCCTCTGTCTGTTAGCTGTCTGCTAGCAATGTTAGCAATGGTGAGCTCACACCGTCTGTCAAGTCTCTAGAGATCACGACTCGCTTTGTTATTTCTCTTTGTGTGCAGTTGTTGTTGTTGTTGTTGTTGTTGTTGTTGTTGCCTATGACAAAGCAAAGCAAGACAAGACACGATCGACATCGGTGGTCGGTCTTTGCCCATTGGCATCGATTGACTTCGCTAGCTGTTATTGTTGCTGTTGTTGTTAACTGCCGGCTATCGAATGATGCTGTTGGTGTCATCGACATCATGTCGTTATGTGGGCCATTGTGGATCACCAGTGCGTATGTGAGATACCTTGTGCTTGTGGGTCGTGATCTGTCACTAAATCATCATCATCATCATCGTCATTGAATGACCGACTAAACTGAATTGAACCGAACCGAACCGAATCGAACCAAACCGAACCCGCTATTGGATTTAGACTGAAATCGAACTAAACTTTGCCCGAGTTGGACGTGAACTAAGCATCGTTGGCCCGCGTCACGTTGCGCCACACCAAGTCAGTGCAGCACAGTGCAATGAAATACACTTGATATTTGCACCATTATCAACTATGAATATAGCTCAACTGAAAATCGCCACTGTTCATCTATGCAGCCGCTACACGATTACAATCTCCGTAGCGCCAAAACACTGTGTGCACTTGTTGCATCGCATTCGACCAACAAGTGCAGTGAGAGCTGCTTCCCCAAAAACAATCGATTGTCATGTTTGCAATTGTCGCTGTAATGTGTGTTTGGCATGAATAAATAGGCAAAATGAGCGCACTTTTTTCACTTGGCCAACATCGTCGGCAGAACGCCAACAACAGAAACGCCATACATTGACACGAGCTCTGTGTTGTTTGATTTGATACGACAACAACAACAACGACACTAGCTTAGGCTTTTCTATTGCCATTGCCACTGGGATTGCGATTGCGATTGCCATTACTATTGCTCTTGCTCTTACTCTGACTGTTGCGCTCGCTGCAATCGAACAACAATTGGTTTGCTTTCTCAATTCTTCGACTGCCGCCTTCGTTCTTTGATTCGTTGTCTTGTCTTGTCTTGTCTCGTTTCGTTTCGTTTCGTTTCTTTGTGCAACTATGTTGAAGTCACACATGCAACAACATTCTTGAGGTGAAACAAGATCGCACTCATACATTCACATTCTTTTCCTCTTCACATGTTTGCAATTGCGCATATTTGTTGTGCACCATTTATCGCATATATTGCATTCATATATTGCAACAACATGCACAATAACAACGAGCGATGTGTAATTTGATAGCGACTGGAGTGTATCTCTATGTAACAATGCTCGCTCCCTCATTTGATTGCTTATTCCTTATCATTCTTTAGTTGTATGACTTGCTGCACATGTTCTTTCGCAGCATCTATTCGTCCGTTTTATTTCATCAGACATGATATTCACTCATTTTTGTGATCAGTGACTAACTAACCACTTGCTAACAATAACAGTGTCGAGCGTAGAAATTGATTCTAGCTCGACACTAAAAGGTGTCGTGCGCGACACACACTTCAGAAAAAATATTCAATCGATCAGAAGACAGAGAAGGGTGAACTTGGAACAACTCACGCAATGAACATTGAAATAGCAAATCACGATCAAACGTCAGAGTCACGATCTCAGTCAGCGCATGTTGACGCGCTATTGATGACGCTCGCACGATTTCAATCAACAACTAACAACACCGATTACTTAACAACCGATCGAATTGAAGAGAGCACATTATAAATAATCATAATGATGACTTCTCAACACGATCTAATGCGCCACGTGTGTATGCTAACGATGTGTCGATGTCTTTTCGAACGCTCGCTTTTGAATGCTCAACGAACGAAAAACGGCTTCTTGATGCTCTATTTTCGTTTCTCTTATGCTCTTTGGTTCCTGGTATGGTGTGTCCACCTGCCACCTTGACATCATATGCATCGCTCACAAACAAACACGTTCGAACAAGTCGTCGTGATCAGCATAACGAGGTGATGTTACAACTAGATGTTCTCGCCCTTAAACAAACAATTCGTTGCACTCTTGCTTTATTCATTGCTATTTGCTATCATTATCATGTCACTAATATTTCTAGCCAAACTTCGAAGGTGCTAATCGACAAGCACATCCAATCAATGAAGCATCTTTCATATGTGATAACATTCACCTTGATTCACTTTCTTAATCCCTAAAAAAACTAACAAGCCATGTGTTATCCTGAGCCGTATGATACATGCATGTTGTTGCATGCAAAAGCCAACATCACAATCAACACCTTGTTAATACTTATCCCTTCTTCACGCGATCTTCTCTTCCCTTCTTTTATCTTCTAAACACCAAGTATCGCATAGAAACTCAAGGAACTAGAAGGGAATAGTCTTTTCCTATAATCAGCCAAAGAAAATTCCAACGCGCAGTTGCAGATAGTTGTGTTTGAAAATTGCGCGCGCAACCTGCCGCACAGCTGTCCTGCCGGCTTTGCTGACAAGCGTCATCATCGTCGTCGAAAAAACTGGAACAAGTGTTTTGATTTCATCATCATCATCGTTTGTGTCATCACCATCCACAGCATCATGCATTTACGGCCACGAAATTTCAATTACAGGATGTCATACAGGGACCCAATGCTCATTTAAATATTATATTCAACAGCAACAACAATAGCAACTGATGACACGAGATGACCTCCTCTTCTCTCAAACGAAACATGTGACATCAACCAATTATTCCACTGACAGTCTTTATTAAGCGACTCATTAAATTTCCAAAATCCATTAAATTGATCTAAACCTCGGTGAGATCGTAACCTAGCCACCCAACGTGATCGTAAGAGTCAACAAATGAATTCGTCGGGCGTCTCGTCGTGGTTACCGAATGGACTCAAAAAGAATTCGGGACCCATTCTGCCCACAAGTCTGAGCTACAGTGCCTCATCGAGCAGTATCAATCAGGAAGGATCTAAATCTTCGTGGTTTTATCAGCCGCTGAGCACAACGTCCAATGGCGGGCCCGCCGGGGGCAACATCTCTCATCGTTCAACAGCCTCATCGTCGGCCAGCTGGAGTTCGTACGTTCCGTTCATCGGTGGCAATTCGTCACAAAGTGGTAGCAGCAGCAGCTATTTCAGTCTGAGTACGTCGCAGCGAATTATTTGTTTCGTTGCTCTGCTAGGTTGCGGTCTGTCGTGTTTCATAATATCTAGTTTATATTTACCGTTTTTGATCCTTAAAGCACGCAAATTTTGTATATTCTTCATAATGGGAAGTTTTTTCGTCATGACAAGTTTTGGATTCCTATTCGGCCCCCTCAACCACTTGCGCCATATATTCTCCCTCGAACGAATACCGTTCACTACTGCATACATGGGATCTCTGCTGGCCACAATATTTGCTGCCTTTCAATTGCAGTCAACAGTGCTCACAATATTGTTCTCAATCATTCAGATCGTGAGCTTGATTTGGTACTTGATCAGTTACTTGCCGGCAGGACATAGTGGCATGAAGTTTATGGCCTCAATGCTGACACGCTCTGTTTCGTCAACGCTTCCGTTATGATCTTGACAACCATCACACTCACCCGGCTGACATAGCAGTAAGAACAATGTTACAATTCGTGCAATTATGCATTGCATCATGGTTTAGATAAATCAACGTAAAAATCGAATTAAAAGTTGAATTGTTAACAATCTATTGAAAGTAGATACAAATGATCATTGAGATTATTAAGAGTATGTCACAGTGGCACTGTCGTTGTTTGTTAGATCTTGGTTACAATCGGTCGGTGTTTAATGCACACGTTGATTTTCATAATTTTGCATGCATTGTTTCTTCGATATAAATCACGTACATGAGAGGAACTATAAGGCACACTAAGAAGATGAAAATCAGTAGATTCCTGTAGCTAAGACCAAAGTCTCCGTCGTCGCACGCATAAACGTTACGTTTCCGCCTTGATTGGCCAGCAACTCGTGTGGTGTACTCTTCCAAGTCACTACCAGTTGCCGTGCCCGATGTTGATGATATATCGCTGACTAACTCGGAAGCTCGATGCTCGAACGATTCCGCCGACGCTTTCACTTGCCCAATGTGTTGATCCAAATTGTTGAATATTGCCTCGACGCGTGTCTGACTTCCAACAGTTGGCTCGACCAGCATCATATCATCGTCGACTAGTTGGGCCGGCAACTCTTGCCCAGCTAACGTCGGCAGCGAGAGCTGTACATCAGAACTGTGTTGATCATTTGGACGTGCTATATCGCCTAATATGTGTGGCGTTTGAGGTGAACTTAGTAGGGTGGAAGTGCCAGCATTGTGTTTATACAATGAAGCAGATCCGGGGCTTGATACAGAGTATGGAGTGTGGTTCACGTCTGAGCCTGATGTTATATTGATGCCAGTCGTTTGTTGCTCTTGACTTATCAATTCGCCCAACAGACCGAACGAACCTTGTGGCAATTTGATTTGCTTGAGAGCATAGAATTCTTGATCATTAAGAATACGATTCAACTCTTTGATGCGAGCCACAGAGCAACGATAGCGTAAGGCCAAGTTGGCCAAAGAATCACCCGGTCGAATTTCGTATATCACATAATTGTTGTTAGAATCGTGATGCGTGTTGCCGCCTCTGCCGGTACGATGTACACTCTTGAGCTCGTATGATCCTCCTGACTGGCGTCCAACTCGAGCTTTCAAACCTACTACAGAACTATTATTATTTGCAAACGTATCACCGTCGTGACTGGAATGTGAGTTGCATTCATCATTGTCAGCGTCGATCGATGCCGGTGATATCAGGCCGACACTTTCATTGTCTTCGTCACGCCTTGATCTGTACCATGTCCTATTGTTGAGCATGGTTAATATATGATGTGATAATACATAATTATTCGCAATCTATATTCAACATGTCGACGAACCCTTCAAAATTTTCGAAATGACTTGGCCATTCTCTTATGAACCAATTCTATTTGACAGCCAAAACAACACACATTCCTGCCACTGTTGCTGTCCGAGTTCGCAAAACTGCAGATACTGTATACACATCCTGCCTGTCAGTCACAAACGGTTGTCGCCTCGAACTAATTATCTAAACTAGCCCTATGAAATTTTCGTCAACTAAATTTCATTATGAGCGTTATTTCTACGAAATACTTTCGATGCGATCGGAACTGCTAGAGATCTTTAGACTCTGGAAGTAAAACGAAAGATTCTTGCGGATTCCTTCTTGCGTTTCGAGGCCAACAGTTGAGTCCAAATTGCAGAATGAACCTTGTTTGTATCCAGCTCAAATTTCAGCGAGTCTCGAGTGCTGTTTGTGGTGTGTGGCTAGTTTGTGTTATCAGCGTCAAGTCGAGTAGACCACCACAATCTATCAGATGCACCCAAGAATACTCAACTATTTGTGATGAAAATCGACACACAAAACTACAATACTGTAGAGTGTGACGCAACAATCGTCATCGGAGAGTAGGCACAGCTCTCGATCACTCTCACTGGTCATCAACCGGACAACAACGGCATCGTCAGCGAGCAAGAATCGTTGTGTGAATACTTATCATCACGGAGGTTCAATGTCGGCCTATCATCAACACCAGTGTTATGCAAATGAGACCTCCTAATTGATAATTGCTCAATGACTTGAAACTTTAATTCAAATAAATGGAAGAAAATCGCCACGCAATGGTACGTATTCTGATCGCGCAACATTTATCACAATGCTTACTGATCTTAATTATCTTGATAGCCGCTTTTGTATTGCAGTAACGTGAACTCAACTCGTCAG
The DNA here is from genome assembly GCA_019968535.1 of Fragariocoptes setiger. Lineage (NCBI taxonomy): Eukaryota > Metazoa > Arthropoda > Arachnida > Trombidiformes > Phytoptidae > Fragariocoptes > Fragariocoptes setiger. The sequence continues at coordinate 11,637 of JAIFTH010000469.1, read as the reverse complement.
ATTAATAATAACATCGATTAAAGTATTCGATAGGAAGGAATAAACTACAATGATTATGATTGTCAACTTAATTCTGTTTATCTTGTCAGTTCTGCGAATGGTCTTGAACTGATGGAAGGCATTGCTCGAAGTTGAGCCCCAAATTGACAGTAGAAAAAGAGTAACCTGTGTTGCTATTCAGAATTAACTTTTTCTCTCACTTGAGCCTTTGACACTGAGCGCAAACGTTTGTGAACTAAACGTTCATTCGTTTAATGTAAAAAATAATTAACTAAAGATTGAGCTGCTAAACCTTGGCAAACTTTCACTGACATTTCACTTGCTTCTCTCACTGTGATACTCAATGGAATTGGAATGAAGTTCAATGAATTGAAATGAATTGTTGTTGCTGTTGTCAAGGCAAGGCAAATCAAAGCGAAACTGTCAATACAAATGACTCACAGTCAATAATAGTATCGTGTTTCGGATGACTAGGTGTCGCTGAGAGTGTTACTGCGTTGTCACCTGTTGATGCTGTTCATGGTGTAACTGCAGTCGGTTTTTTGCTCATTCGCTCATTCAACATTTGCATTGACAACAAAAACACGAACGACATTTAAACTTGCATTGAGTTCGATCATTAGCTCACATGGCGCTCCTAGTGTTGTTGACATTGACGTTAGCTTTGTTGTGGCACATTCTGAGCACTAAAATGAACACAACAAAAAAGGCATCGAACTGAAGGAGAAAGAAAACGGTACATCGTTTCAACTTCCACTACGTCTGACACGATTTGTCAGTTGTGTCAGTGTGTGTGAACTTGTAAATGAGCCAACGAATTAGAGAAAGCAACAAATTATTTCGCTCCAGCTTGGCTCAAGCTTCACTGGTTAGCAACGTTTCAGGCAACTTAGTTAGCCAAGCAATTGGCTGTTGTCGATTGAATTTCATGACAGCTGAATCAGCCAAAGTGGCAATCCATAAACGCACAACAGTGCAATGTATGAGGGTGTACAGAATAACCTGTTGTTATTCATGTTGCGTGCGTCTGTGTATGGCATGAGAATGTTTGGCAGATGAGCACGTTTGTTGTTGCTGCATGCACCACGTATGCTTCCCATTCTTATTCTCTTGCTTGATATACTCGGCTGATATAATTGATATATAGCAGTAACAATGCGATAAAGCATGTATCGACAAACTGCCAGACAGACTAACAGTGCTCGCTAATGGTAGCTAGCAAACTAACTCAACAATAATAATCGATAGTAAATAAACTAAACCAATTTAACTAATAGAAATTAAATGAACATAACAATAATGTTAAACATTGCAATTGTTGTGTTAAGAAGAGGCCAATGTTTGTTGTGAGTGCATGGCTACTCGACTGTTCAACTTTACTCGACGACTCGACAACGAAACATCGTCATTCGCCGTTATCATTGTAGCTGTTGTTGCTACTATGAATGCCACTATGAATCTGGCTCGTCATTATTATTATTACATGATAGCTGTTATGGTGCCATACACACTAACACACTGGCTGCAACACTGGTAACAATAGGGCAAGCTCATCCTTGATGAATACAGCTTATCAATTGTAATAGTATTTTCATTATTTAGCCATTTAGTCACTGTTGCTACTGTCGTTCCTGTTGGCATTGTCGTCGGTTACCTTGGTAGCCAATAGACTACTGTGCTGTTGGCCACTTTTGACACTACTCAACGTAGCATTGATCACACATATTTTGCAACCTGCAACGCCAACTTGTGGAGTCACACTAACGCCAACGCCAAGCTTGCGGGCTTGCCAGTCTGTTCAGCGTTAGCCAGTCAGGCAGGCAGTCAGTTAGCTGAATGCCTGGCTTACGTGAGCGTGCTGGCGAACAGTTGTTGTTGTTAGCTAACATCCAACAGCTTATAGCTGAAGTTGGGCGAGCTAGTGTTTATGTTTGGAGCGTGTGAGTTCGAACTGCCGCTTGTTTGCCGCGTAACGCGCTATTGCATCGTTTGTGCCGTGCCGTGCTGTGCTGTATCGTGCAATACCACCGTGCGCACTGTCGATTTGATTGCTGTATTGTTGTTTCAGTGTACGGACGATTAGCTTGCGTGCGTGTGTCTGGCAGTCAAAGCCCCAGCTCGCAGTAAGCTTATGTTAGTTGAACCAAAAGCTCAAGCTACAAGTTCTACAACCTAAAGCCGTTGCTGCAGTCAAGCATCTGCGAGTAAAGCTCAGGTAATCACACAATACATTTCAGTGGCTAACAACGTGCTATAATCACATATGAAACTTATTTAATCAAATCAAATAAACAGTGATCATCTTGATGTACCTCTCGATCTGTCCTTTGAGGATTGTGAATTCAAGTTCGAGCTCACACTACACATTCACAATGAATGATAGGTGAAAGTGAAAACAATGTTCTACTTTCTGTTCTTACTCAACTAAAAACAACAACAACCATACTAAAGGTATTGACATACCTGAAAAATGATGATACAATTGTAGACAGCACAAACAAAAATAAGATGACGATTTACAATAATATCAAGAGCAGCAACGTTGAAACACAATTCTCAATCAATGAAATCAAATCACATCAGTCAATCAATGTAATCAATTTTTAATTATTATAAAATTGTCAGCTCAAATGCGAGTTAATTTATCCATCACAAACAATTTAGTGAATATTGAAACATCAAAGCGGCAAACATGCGTTACGATTCGAGAAAGTACGAGCTGTGGACTCTGGTGGCCAGCATCTATTATTTTCTCGTCTATTTGGCCGCATTCATCATCGAGATCCTACTGATTGTGGGTCTGGCCAAACGGGGCAATGTGACGCTGGCCGGCGCCGGCGTTGGCGCATTCCAGCTGGCGCTCGACAAATCGGCCAAATCGCAGCTAGCTCTCATCTGTTTTGCATTGGCCATATTGTATTTTATCATATTTATAGCGTCATTGTTGCCAATAGTGGCGTTGATTATGCGCTCATCCCTGTGTCTCATAATTTGGTTGTATCTGATGACATTGTTGTACTTGCCAGAATTTTTGCTCACCATTTACGTAAGCGTTTTCGAGTGGGGCGTACAATCGCGCACCGGACAAACTGAGCTCATATTTTATGTGCTACGTGCCATTATCAATGTTGTGTTCTTATTCAAAGCCAATCAGTTGTACAGATCGTGGAAATACGAGAAAAATTTCTACAAATTTGAATCGGCCACTGTTGGTGGCGGCGCACGTGCTGGGGCTGTCGGCAATCAATTTGCGGGCTCAGGATTTGCGGCCGGCTTTGCGGCCGCCTACGATTCGCCCTACTTTATTGGCGACTCGCTAAGCACTACAATCAATCCAATATTTTCAAACACAGCTCAACAATCCCAGCAGCACCAATATTATGCATCCACATTGCCGCGTGGCGGCGATTACACCACGTCAGGTGTAGATGTTTATCAGCATCGTTACGATCCCACATCGGCCTATTGGTCTGACGAGGCAGCTGCCATTCGTGCCATGGAGGAGGCGGCCGGTCAGCCCGATTACGATTTGGGCCACAACGGTATGGTTGTGCAAACAATGTCATCAAATCACAATCACAGCAACAATAGTCAACAATACGATACTCATGATCGAAGGTTCTCAAGCACTAATAACAACAATTTGTCGCGTCCCACATACACCACATCAACCGTAACACCAACCACAGCAGCAGCAACAGCAGCAACAACAACAACACCAATGTATGCGCAACAACAACAGCAAACACAAGATTTCAATCACTCATCACATCATCATCATCACCAGCATCCGCACCAAGACGTGCCTCACTACTCACCATCATCTAAAGCAGAATTGGATCGCGCCTATTCCATGCACAGTTTAGAGCGCCTACATCAGTCGGCCAACATTAGTGACAATCCCATGATTGTGTCCGATCAAATAGTGTTGCGTCCGTTGTCGCATCGTCCGTTTGATTATTTACGCCGACCCGGCTCCACGCTTGATTTATCGTCCCGATCTCAGCCGTCCATCGACGCCGGTGATCAACAAGCTGATGCGCTACACAATCAGCCAATGCCTATGTCTAGAATTTACTTTTAGTTTGCTAACACTAATGGTATAAAATTACATTCAATAAAATAGCAGTCACTGCAATCAATGTACATTTTTTTTAGAAAGAAAGCATTGTGATTGCATTTTTTTTTATTATTATTATCATCTTGTACTTCGCAGAGAGACACTGTTTGATCTCTCGTTCTAGCTCTTGCCTCTCGTGATAAAGACGACAATAAATTTACAAAATATTATATTATTTCCTTGTTGTTGTTATCATTCCTTATGTCTTTCATGTGAATTCATGCCTAAATTTATCAATGAACTTTGATTGTTGACACCTTTAGACTTTACAGGTTGTTAACTTTTACTTGGGAAGCTAATTTAATATCAATATCGATAGCGATAAAGTCAATCATGATGTGAGACAGATAATAATAAAACTTTTAGACAAAACGATAGCCTAAAACTGACGATACGGAACCGTAGTCAATATTTTGCGGATGCTGACGCTGTTGTTGTGAGTGCTCAATGATATGTACGCTACTTTCGTATGTCGTCTGGAATGGATCCACCAGTATTGTTGTCGATTGCATAAACGATTGATGGCCCATTGCTTCCTCTTCTAAAATGAGCATAGTCTTATCAATGGAAGTTTTCTTGGGAAATGCGGCAGGCTTACGGAAGTCAGCCAGGCCCCAGGATTGTGGCTCCGTGGTGGCTGCTGCCAAAAAGACAATTGCACCAAACGCATAAATTGCGGCCGTAATGAAAAAGATTTTGTTCCATTCTGCTTGGTTGCCAAATTTCTGCATGTTGTTTCAGGAAATTAAGTGATCGTAAGAGTTGTAATCACCCTGAATCCTTAATCTACAATTATGTAATTTATATGAGTGCAACTTACATTAGAATCAAGCATACAACCGACGATGATTGGCGCCAGAAAACCAGGTATCGACGCTATGGCGTTTGTAACACCATAAAGAGTACCTGTAGAATTTTTTAAATAATTCAATTAGAATCTATGTTACATAATTACATGATGTCAAGCTGCACTGACTGGACACTTACCTGAGAAATCAGGCGCCATTTCGACAACAATAGGATTGTCACCTCCCGCAGACATACCATACAATATCATGCCTATTATCAACAGACTAATCACAGCATCTTGGTCATGGCCCACAAACGGCACGCAGGCCAAACATATTGAGGGCCCACATAAAGCAAACATTTCAAACACTTTGCGCATCAACGTACGATGAGTCTTGAATGTTTCCGTTGATGAGCATAAATAATCTGACAAACAACCGAAAACAAACAGCGACACGCTCATTGATACATAAACTAGCGCATTGATGAAACCATTCTTAGCGATTGGCATCTGGAGTTCGGATTCAAGATACGACGGTAACTTTTGCATAAGCATCAGATTGCCCCACGAACCGCAAAATTTCGCTATCGCAACGGCCCACAAACGGGGCGATACTATCATTGATAACCAGTCAAGTTTCATGCTCTTCGCCTGGCTTGTTGACATACAATTCGAATTGGCACGTATGTACTCTAATTCATTGGAACACACCCATTTATGTTGCATTGGTGAATCGTCAACAACCCAAATCCAGAGAACAAACACGATAACACCAAATCCTCCGATAAAATAAAAGACCTATCAACAATTGGAATGGACGAATCATGTATGGTAAAAGGTGGCAGAAGATCATTGTTTGAATTGGTCATTGTATTAATATCATTGTTTGTGTAAGTATAATAATAGTCCGAAAAATTTGTTTGACGTTATGTTTGTGGGGTAGTTTTGGAAAGATTTGAGTTAGTTAGTTCGTTCTAGAAATGTTATGATGCTGGTTATCATTTGTATTTCTCTTTCACAACAAATGTTTTCTTATTTTTGTCTGTTGAAAATAATTTTCCCCTTTTCCTCTCATCACCTCAGTTCTACACCTATACACACTAAAAGGGTCGTATGTGTTTTCATTGTTTGATAAATAAATAAAAAGAAACAATGTCGGACTAAGTCTGTTGCGACGGACCGTCAGCGTGTTGACCCACACGTCCCCAGATCGCGTCCAATTGGTGCGCCAAGCTCGATATGTTGATTCCAATTGCATCTCTGTTCCCTGAACATTTGGAGTGATAATAATAACAATTATGATTATGATAAGGCTTTAAGATTCTCTCACGTGACAAGATTTGATAAGAATCTTATATTGGCGATGAGTAGCATGTTCAATATGATTGTTAATATCGTGTGTCAATATGAGTATTCAGTTATTGTGAAAGAGATTCGTGCATCGTCAACATAATGGTGATGCTCATTATTCAAGAGTTGATTAGAATATTCTCAATAGTTGATGTGATTGATTTGGACAGGAACAGATGATGCAATTGTTACTCTCAATCGTCTGGTCGTCCATTGGTCTGTAGCTGTGAGTACATTGATCTGTTATTGGCATGTCACTTTAGGTGTGAATGAATCTGTAAGAATGAATCATAAGCAAGTTATCTAGTGAGAACATTTTTTTGTTCGCGTGTCGGATTAGGAATCGGTCACATTTCTATCAACCGACCATGGGCTGATCAAGCTGTTAGTTGGGTTGTGATGTGAAGAAACGGGTGATGAGATTCAATTGACAAGATCATTCATTTTTTTGAGAGCATGATATAGCGTCTAACAATATTAATAATTATGACAATACATCAGGTGTTTGGAAAATTGTTTTAAATAATAATAATCTATTTCGTATTTCGTGTATATGAATTTATCAGCCAATTGTTTTATTATTATTTTTTAGTCTCTCTTCGTTCTATATGTCTTGTTCCACATGAACGCTGAATGTTGCTGGTCACGTTCGTTTCGCGCCTACCAGCTGATCAATGATCGGTCGTGTCGCGTTCGCTCGATATAGGGGCGATTTTATATTGTGGCCCCCTTGGTGCGAGCACTATACGACAATGTCTCCCTGTAGGTCTTTTACTCCAAGGCAAAAAGATTGAATCAAGTGTGATTCAAACATTGTATTGTCTTGTCTTGACTACTATCCCTAATTATTGTTTATACACCTTACACAATCAACAACTCACCCACACCAGCCACATTACATAATAGTTATTTAAAATGGCCGTGTGATAACAACAACGACAACGAAACATGTAAAACGAAAAAGATTGAAATTGACCACAAAAATGCATCAGCTACAGCTGGTTGAAAACTTACCGACTCCCAACCAATGAGATCCGACAGAAAACCAGATATCGACATTGCCAATACGGCGCCTAAATTGCCGCCTATCATACGAATAGCTATCGAAGTGCTGCGTTCGTTTTGGGGTATCCAACGGCTCATCAGTGTGAACATTGCCGGTGCCACAACACCCTTCATGTTCATTCATTGGTATGAGGGATTAGATAGAGTTAATTACAATGATACTAGTTCAATTATTGTTATACAATATATCCAAGAGATGACAATGCTCACCAAACAAAGACCAGTGATCGCACGAAGCACAATCACGGTATAAACACTGTGATTTGCCGCAACAGGTAGAATAATTGTCAGCAACGAGGCTGTTAATAATGATGAGGCGCACAAATAGCGAGCGCTGAAACTATTGGCCAATTGGCCCCCGAATACATGGGTGGCAATGAAACCCCAATAAAAGGCTCCCAATGCTACTCCCTGCATTGATTCAGACCAATTTAGATTATCTGACTATAAGTAAGAATAGATGACAGGTTAGTTTCGTTGCAAGCCGTTGTAAATCGTTGAGCATCGATTTATATAGACGAAGGTACTTACCTTAACTAAGCCTTGATTCAGATCTATGAGTGTAGTCTTTACTTCATTGTTTGTTGAGATCTGCGTTCCATTGAGCGAATCGAGACTCGATATTGAGTTTGTTGCTATTTTCATTGAATCATGCTGGTGCGATGCACTTGATTGATTGACCATTGCTACCAATGTAACTGACATGTTTACTCGTATAGTGTAACTAACACAAGTGGCCAAAGCTGACATAGCAATGATCAAACAACGAATCGGTATTATAGTGTGCCGATCATCTGACTGAATACCACTGTCTTTGAAAGACGACGACTCGTTTGTCAATCCTGAGGAGCCTGACGATGACGACATTGATGTCGACAACAGCAAACTTTTTTCATTAAATAAAAAGCCATTTTTTTCACTAACGCGCCGAACATTTTTCTCCATCAACAAACGGCTGCCAACAATTGGTGTCCTCATCTGGCCCCCGAAGAATCCCATCTTGCGACGCGGTGTAACCGGTGCAATTTCAGCCGCCGGGCCACCATCAATCGTATTGCTCGGTGCATATTTGTCACTGGTTGTATGTGATTTCTTACGCCCAGCATTGATACTCGTTGCCACCATTTGTTGCTGACTGACAATTTTGTTGCTGTTGCTATTGCTAATACTTTTCTTAGACAATGGTTGATTAACTGGAACCGTTACCAATTGTGGTGCACAATTACTGACTGCTCTGGCGGACGCATTGTCGTCGCAAGCACGCGTTGTACCGACAATTGTTGTTGGATTGTGGTTGACAACAAGTCCCGTTGGTTGATTTTGGTTCGACCCTTCGTTGCACGGTTTGAATTGATTCATATCCAGACAAACGACTCTCGGTTCTACGTTCGGTTGCTCTCTTGGCAAAATTAATAAGAGGATCCAAATTTATCCGAATTATTTTGTATATAAACAATAAAATCTCTAATCGAGAGTCATTAGTTTTGTTGAGAATCAATGAATGAAAATTTGTTTAATATACCAGAATGTATGGTAAAAAAAGATTTTCTCTATTCTCAGCAACGCTTTATATACTTGGCTTGTTAGTCTTCAAATAGTAACAAGCATCCAATCAAGCATTACTATCACACAGACATTGATCATTCAGATGAGATCACAAAGACAGATATGACCGATGTGACTTGAACCTCAAGCGATTCAATGGTGCACAACCGCAACACTGCTCTAATTGTCACAGCTTGCCAGTCACATCTGGCAGTTATCACAACAATAATAATAATTATCTATCAGGCTTATTTTTGTTGTTCTCGTTGATTCAATCAACAATTTCAACAGCAGTCGTTTCCATGCTGAGATATGGATTGTAACGATCGATTGATCAAGATTGTAGTCTCCTCAGGCTACAATATTGTTTACGTTAAGATTCTAGACTTGTCGGTGATTGGTAGCCCATCAGAACAAACGCCCAACTTTTTCCCATGTCCTCGCACATGCCACTCATACAATATGTAGACAATGAGAAAGTGTAAACACTCAACCAATCAGCGCTCGACTCGTAGCACTTTCTAGAGTCTATGCCGAGGGATTAACTTTCTTTTCTGAATTGTATTGATACAATATTCATTGAGAAACCCAATCAGTGAAAGCTTAACAACCAACCTCACATGATTGGATTTGAAAATAATAGCTGATCGTATGACGGTGATGATGATGATGTCGTGTCGGCATCATGTTATCCAATTCAAATTCAATACATTGTATGGATGACGCAAATATGAGCTTGTGACTACACGATCAATGGCACACAAATTAAGCAAATTAAGCGGGTATTGTATGTTAGACGGGAAGTCTTGACGTCGAGCTAGTCATAAGACACAACAAGTGTCAAGATCTCTCGTCACATGCTAACCGCTATAGTATTGCTTTTAACACAACAACAACAAGCAATTGCTATTTCCTAGATCAAATAATGTTTGTGCGCTTGTGTACGTTTACATTCGTAACTAACATCAATAGCGGTACTCCAATGAACTCGGCCAATTTGATGTCCCAGATTTGTTTCATACTACTATGACACTATGTACAAAGTGAATTGCACACAAATGGATAATAATTAATTCATGGAATATTATCTTATCGGGCAACTGATTTTTTTCAGTTCTTTGCATTGCTTTATTCTCTATTTCCACCACACGAGGTAGCGCATGGTTTCATTAACGAAAAATCACCGGGTTTATTAACATCTATAATGCCACATTGATTAGTTGACAATTATCATGATACGTTGTGCGATGCTTGTCGACGGCTAATTACACCGTCGTCTCGTCAGGTTCAAGTGTGTGAAACAATTGAGAGTCACTAGTTTGATCATCGCTAATGTAGACTGTCTGATCGTCGAAAGAATGTGAATCACTCGATGATTGACTACGGCGCAACATTGTTGTATCTGACACATGGATCACTCTCGGAGTATTAGGACACGAGGGCGTCACTGGTGTATGTACTTGACTGCCCAATGACGACATTCCGGAATGCAATGTCAATTGAGCCATCTCTTCATTCAGCTGTGCATGATTGTGTGCTTTGAATTTTATCACTCGTTGATCCCATATTTGACGAAATTTTGTCGTACAACGACTCATATTCGGAACACCACCACCGTTGTTGTCCAACTTGACAACACTAGGATTTGCTGCCGATATATTAGCTGGTTGGTGAGCGCTAAGTGTATGATTAAGACAGTTGTATTTAGCTGTCTGAGCGAGGTGGTACTCTAGATTATCGACACCATGTGTCATGGAATGACATTCGGTTACCGGGAGAGAATCGAACGCTACTGCTTGACAGGTCTCGCTGAAATGTGGAAAACAATGACGTGGTGACGGCAACAAATAATCGTCGTCATCAACTGGAAGCTTATTCATTATTTCGTCAAGATGCTTAGACATCGCTTCGCTCTTGCGAAAGTTTTTCATATTGTCGTACTGTCCAGGAATATCTGCTGTGGTCGTACTGGATGTATCGGATACCTTGCGCTCCTTTGAGTTCTGCCGGTTGTTATTGTTCGCATCGCTGACAGCGTCGTCATCCGTCGTACTAAAATCATTATCTTGATCCAACAGACTAATAGGCGCATGCTTTGACATAGGCGTATCAAATGCTGCATTACCCTGCTCAAGATCAAAACCACGGTCCTTTATGAACTTGTTACACGGGGTCAGTGGCACTGGTGTGTCTGAAGATCTTAAGTGAAAATAATCCTCAGCCACGACGACCTTTTCCGGTCCACCTTCGATCGGGACGCCCTGAGCTTTGAAGAGATTGTGCTCGTCTTGCGGGGAGTAGAAAGGCAACTTCATCAATTTGTCTCCTGGTATGGCCAAGTAACGTCCTGGATCGCGAGCATACTTTGCAAATGTGTCAGACAATTCGTGGAAGGATGGTCGAAGTTCTGGTTGAGGATACCAGCATTGCGTCATCACCATATACACATCCAATGAGGCATACTTGGGGTGCGGCAAACGATCTCCTGTATCCAGTAAGTGGACAAGATCACGTGGATCTTTGCAGTGTTCATAAGGAGACCTACCGTAGGTTAGTAGCTCCCAAACTGTTACACCGAATGCCCAAACATCACTTTTGTGTGTGAAGATTTTTTGCTTAATGCACTCTGGTGCCAACCATCGTATTGGTAATGCCGTTGGGCGACCTTTATACTCCTCTTCGTTGACATCGAGAAGCTTTGACAGACCAAAGTCAGTGATCACGACTTCTCCCGGGGTTTTCACAAGGACATTCCGTAACGCTAGAT